>SNQJ01S0066291.1:0-33064 GCA_010110895.2 Picea sitchensis | reverse complement strand
CTGTGGATTACAAAAATGGTCGAATGCAACTGAATAAACTGACAATACTCGACTAGATCAACAAACAAAGGATCTTAGCCAGAATACAAATAAGCAACTGCGGCTGAATAAAATAACAACACTCGGCTAGATCAAAAGACAAAAGGATCTTATCTGAAATACAAATAAGTAACTAAAAGATAATACCTAGAATATGGGAGCACTGTGGAATGAATGAAGAATGATGGAAGACCTGGATGATCTTCCCGGTGACTAGGGTGTGTCTTTCAACACCGAAATGAGCTAACTGGTGTCTTCCTCCTGGAATACACTGAACTATCTCTCCTGAGATGCGCCTCTTCTCCTCAATGACAAGTCATAATTTTCATAATGATGAATTAGGTTGCTGGACCTTCCTTTATATCTTTCCAAAACCCTAAATCATGCCGAAACCCTAATTCACTGTTGACTTCTATTTTTAGCTCATAATGACTTAAAAGCACTTTTAACCCTTTTTAGCTCAATGCCACTTTCCGAATATAACACCTATGACTGGAGTGACCTCTAGTAACCCTGTTTACCCCTCTTTGGCCCTGGCTATAGTCTAATGAGGCGTTTTAGACCATTAAACCTCCTCTCTGAAGCTCCTATTTGGAAAGGGACATTACATCTTCACCTAACTTGTATATTTCCCTGCGATTAGTTGATAGTCTGCTACCTTAACCACTAATTATTTCTTTTGTGAAACCATCATGTTTGATGGAGCTATTCATGTACTTAAGAATTGCACAATGTCTGCGAAGTAGTCATCCACCATTCAAACTACACATAAATGCACATCCAGTAAACTATCATCTAGGTTCCCTACATCCTCGCCTGATAGAATGCATGATAAGTGATCTGGTATTGCATTCAATTTTCTCGGCTTAACGATGACTTCAAATTCGTACTCTTGGAACAATTGAAACCATATGAAAATTCTCCCCCCCAACATTATCTTTTTCACTAAGTATCTTAGTGCGGAATGGTCTGTATGCATCTTGAAATGAGAACCCAACAAATAGTGTCTAAACTTCTGCAGTGCATACACCATCGCCAATCCCTCTCATTCTGTCATAGTGTAGTTCCTTTCTGTTGTTGACAACTTCCTACATGCAAATGCAATTGGATGGTATAGCTCCCATTCTCCCGACTAAGATAATACAACACCCAAAGATATGGACGATGCATCCACATGAACATGCAATTCCTTCTTCCAATCTAGGAATATCAAAATTGGTTTAGTCACTAACTTATGCTTTAATGTGTCCAAACCTTTTTGGCAGTCTTCATTCTATTCAAATTCAACTTCTTTCTTCAACAACTTCTCCATGGGTGCTGTAATATGCGTGTATCCCTTGATGAAATTCCTGTAGTATCTTGTATGGCCCATGGTTTCTCTTAATTGTCTTACTAATGTAGGTGGTTGTAAGTCCAAAATTACTACAATTTTGGTAGGATCCACTAGTAAGCGTTGCTTACATACCACATTTCCCAACAAAATTCCAAAAGGTCCACAAAAAACACATTTCTTCAAGTTTAATGAAATTTGACATTGTCCACCTATCCAACATTAATCTTATTACTTCTACGTAATTATTCAAGAGACTAAACACAATGCAATCATCTAAATAAACTTCAAGGAACTTATGAATAAATTATTTAAAGGCTGCGCCCACTACTCTTGATAAAATTGCAGGTTCATTCTTCAACCCAAAAGACATCATTGTGTACTAGTAGCTTCCCCACTCTGTTGCAAAAGTAGTCTTATATATGTCTTCCCGCACAATATTTATCTGGTGATATCCTGAGAATCCATCTGTGAAAGAGTAGGCCTCCTACCCCCCTACATTCTCTAGTACTTCATCTGTAAACAATGTTAGAAATGGATCATGTAGACATGCATCATTTAGCTTTCGTAGGTTTACACAAATTTTGATTCCCCCTGTTTTCTTATCTTTCACTACCATTGGACTTATCCATTCTAATTCTACTACTGGTTCAATGATTTCTGCTTCTAACATTCTGTCTATATCTACCTTTAGCTTTTATTTACAATTAAGATTTAGTCTATAGGGTCTCTATCTTACTGGCTTGGAATCTGGTTTCAAGGGGATATTCATTTCTCCTAGCTCACCAGTTATCCATTTCATCTTTGCAAACATGGTTGGGAATAGATATTGGTACTTGTGCAATAAGTATGCAATTTTTTCCACAGTTTCATCATTCTAGTAGTCTTCTATATGCACAAATTTTGGATTCTCTTCTGTCCCAATATTTACCTTACACATCCTTAGTGGCTGTGCATATGCAACATATTCAAGCTCAAGACCTTCCACTGCCCGTTTCCCCTCAGTTTCAGGTATTTTTATATTTATTGGATCCTCCTCATCCCGATATTATTGAGCCACAATATAACATTCCAGTCATTCATGGACTATCATAGAAGTTCTATGCACACTACACACAATTACTACATCCATCGACCCTTCTTCCGAAAAAACCCCGGTTCTAATGGCCTACAAAGCTGCATCTACCAACGAGGATTCGTCTTCAAAAGTAAATTTTACCTTAAACCTTTGAGTTAGTTCGTCCTAGTTCATCGTTTCTCTGTGAAAACCATATTAGCACTGGGTATGGCTAACTATTATCCACAATCTCAATGACTTCAAAATATGCTACACTATGCACTCCGTCTATATTCACAGGTACCCTTAACAACTGACCAATTGGTACTATTTTATGATGGTTCACCAATCTTAACCAGATGGGAGGCCAAATCAACTTTGGCTTCCCCATGATTTCCCATGTTTTCTTTGACAAAACATTTACATTAGAACCCAAGTCTAAAATGACCTAGTCCATGTCATAATCCCCAATCTGTGTGCTTAATCTGAACTCGCCGCTCATTCTCGTTTTGCACAGTACCTGGTTCACTACCCTCTGCGCGGTAGGAAGTTCCCTTTCTTGCACACAAATATCAATCATTCTGCACAATGCATTCAATGCAGTTTCATCTTTCATCAATGTTAAACAACTTCTCAAAGATTCTCTCAAAGGACTTTCATTTTCAAAGGGATTTTCCAGGGTAGTACGATCATATATCGAAGGAATGTCAACCACAGGGGTTGTAGATGATGTTGATGTTATCCAATCTGGTCCTACTATCTCCTTCCTTGTCTGTTGATATGTATATTTTTCTTGATATGGGTCAAATGTCGGCATAGGTCCTATTGATTTCCTCACCCATTGCTCACTCTGCCTGCCTTCATTTCTCACGTCAGCTCCTGTCTTAGCTCCTCCACACATGAAAGCTGCTATTTTGGGTCGTTCGTCACAATATATGCTGATATATTATGTACGTTCTAATTCAGGTTTTTGTTCTGATTCCATCTTTCCTGCCACTTTGCAAGTAATTGAGGGCAATCTTTTATCGCATGATCCAATGCTCTACAATATGTGTAGGTTGTACAAGGATTCGAGAAGTCACGAGCCAAGTGTCCCAATTGATTACAATTGTAGCAAATTATTGGGCCTCTACCTCCTCTGCCAAAACTTCCTTTGCCTCGACCTCTACCAAACCATCCTCGACTTTCTGGATTAAAGCCTCTCTGATTATATTACTGTGGACCACCTCCTTTTGTTGTATCATTTTCCTCCTGAATTCTATACATATCTAAAGTGCATTCTCTCATCAGATAGAATGCACGAAAGTCCTTCTCTTTGTGCCCTACTGAATTGCAAACGTTACAAAATAGATTCTGAGGCGTACTCTGGTATTTCTACAACAATGGAAAATCAGGTGGATTATGTCCCCATGTCTTACATATTTCATAGTACCTTGCTCCTGGTAATGAGTTCGATGCTTCAGTTTCCAAATACTGCACAAAAGCTGAGCACTCGTCCTTATGATGCCCTTCTGTCCTACACGTGACACACCAAAATTGTTCCCGCTTCTCTTTTCCTTTCGTCATCTATGCCAATTGAATTGTCAAGGAAACTAAATGCGTTTGGAATTGAGACATCCCCCCACCATATCCTACAGGAGACGCTTCCATCTTCATTGCAATCTCCAAATATTTAGGTTGTGACACAACCTTCTGTTGTATCAACAGGAAACAAATGTGTGGCAATAGTCCTGCAATAAACCATTCTATATGTTGTTGATCATGAATTTGAAATGTTAATCTTCCCATCAAATCCTTAAATATTTGATCATAGTCCCACATTGACTCATTCTACACTTGTTTGATTTCCTTCAATTCCGTGATGTACTGTGACTCTGACTTCAACTTCTTGAACTCTTTCAATAATGCTTGTTGAATTTATGCTGCTGTTCTTTCTTGAATTGCTAGTGTAGTACTCTGCAATTTCATGTACCATACTAATGTGTGGCCTCTAAACGTTGTTTTCAACTGCGCAATCTTTGTGGCCTCATCTTGAAAATTCTTAGCAACCCAAATTGTCTCACATACAAATAGATGTTGTTTTGGGTCCCCAACGCAACTCCCTAGAACTCTGGCATTCTCAATCTATTTTCTAACCCTGCCATGTTGTTTTGCATAGTACCTCTACCCAGTGATGCTAGATGACTCTGACTTGACATACTTCTTCTATTGCTCTGTCTACTACTATTATGTCTTCCTCTGCTAACTATAAGTGATTTTGACAAATCCTTAAACGTTATCTCAGATCTAGGTGACGCACATGGGCTCGTGGAATCAACATAGGATCTAGCGTGAGTAGGACTTGACTACTCTTCTATTATAAGACTAAACTGAGAATCCTCTTCCTCTGCTTCTATGTGCGATATTTTTCCAATATGGACTATTACGCAGGGTACTATCCTCTCATACTCACTGCGCGACTCTCCTTCCTTAGTCCCAGTCTTCAACCTCTTGTACCTTCTTCCACTGTGCAATACCCCAAACTCATATTTTTATTTTGGTATACCTTCCTCATCTCTCTACATCCTCAGTTCCTCCCTTCCTTAGTCATTTCTTTCTTCCTTCCTTCCTACCTTCAGATTATCCCCTAGTCATCCCCCATTTCCCCTATGTGTGTGAAGCCCCTTAGGAGTCATATTCCATCGTCATCACACATTTTTTGCACAACAACATCTTTATCTAGGTACCCAATTATTTCATAAACCTTCCACACGAACCCTTAAATAAATCCTTCTCTGCGACACTGTATGACTGGGTACAATCTACTGCAAATTCCATAATATAATCCCCCAGTATGCTATTCAACTAGAAATCGACTATGTGAGAAGTAGTATTACTTAGAGAATTCATTTGTCTTACCAACTCTGGGATCCAATCCATTGACACTGTAGTACAATATCTTTCGGTATTCTCCACTAATCTTTCTAACCATTCAATCAAAATAATCAGAAATTCGCCAAAGAAAATCTCATGCAGCTCTATGAACACATACCTTTGCAACGATTGTCCGTCGCTCATCTGAGGGTTTATATTCTCTCCTCAGAAAAATTATCGCTCCTTCCTTTCCAAGCATTTGACGATCTCTTTCTTAGTTAGCCTCCAAAATATTCCCTCAATTACAAATTTTGGGTCCTGACAATGGAACCATTTGTTGGCGTGCAGTTATAAGACCCTAGGTTTAGTTTATTCAACCAACAAAACCCTTTAGGCATCACTTGCATGCAAGTGAAGTCTCACCTAATGAATCTATTGGGGCTGCAGGAACCAAGTTTTTGTAGGGATGAGGGGATGTGAGGCTATCATCATATCCATTACGATTTATCCACCCTATGTACTATATTGTTTTTCATAACCTTTGATTAGTTAACAAAGTCTATTGTGCATAACCCTTATAACATAGATTGCAACATAAGTAACCCATTGTATCATTCATTATCACTGCACATCAATCATATAGTAAATAGATCTATACTAATCATGCATAAACATAGCATCCATGAACAACCACATCAAAGGACACATTCAGACACATGATTTAACGTGGTTCACCCAATCCTTGGGCTACATCCACAAAGGTTGGCTTCTATATTAGTCTTCCTGAAATCACCATATCAGGCATGCACATTGCTCTTACAATAGATATAACATATCATACTATCAAGACCGACATAGCCGCTCTGTAGTGCAAGCCTCTCTCCCTCCGCAAAACCTCTCCAAAACCTCCAGTAAGGATTCTCACTCATGCGCAACCTAATCTCTTACTCTCAACAACCTATTCTTCCCCAACCCATTACATATTTATACATAGAGTTAGGGGTAAAAAACCTAATAGTTTATCTCAAAACCCTAATATGTCCTAGCCGTTTTCCTTCTTTTTCGCTAACATCCTGCTTTTCCTTCTTTTTCACCAGCATGCTTCTTTTCCTTTCTTTGCGCCTACATGCTGCTTTCGCATACCTAACTATTGTTCTTCTTTCTTTTTCACGTGCTCTGACTTTTGCTTTGACCCCAAAAACTGCTCCCTTTTCTGCTTTTGCGTGCCCTCTTCCAAACTTAGTTATTCAAAATTCCTATCCAACAATGACATTAGGGGATTGGTAAAGATTTTTAAGGTAGAAATTCCAATCCTTCAAACAAATCCTATTATTTTATTTAGTTTTATGAGTTAGAATTTGCCTACAAAATTTCTTAGGATCTATCTTAAATAGGTGCAAAAACTTATCTTGCTTTCTATTTATATAGTGTTTTTTTTACCCTTTTAATTAAGGTTTTGTATCTATTTATCTTATCATATTTTAATGACGCATTGGAAGCATCCCTAATGAATTTTCTAGAGATTTTACATTCATTATCGTACAAAGGGTTAGTTGTACCATTTTTATTTTTACATAGAATCTCAATAAAGAATTTGTTAATGGAAGTAGAGAGGATTGTTGTAAAATTTTGATAGTCAACTTCAATATTGTTCTGATACGTTAAGATATTTAAAGCATTACTTAAATCAATTAAGAAAATATTGACTTTTTGTTTATAAAAAAATAAGTGCCTTTGGTTATCAAAGTGCTCTTCAATGGAGTTTTTGTGCATGGAAAAATTTAGAGTTAGGGTTAAAGGTCTATGATCATTGTCAGGTTTGTGGTCATCTAAAAGATCAAAGTTTACTATTTGGATGTATACGGGGATATCTGATATTACATAATAAACGACACTGCTACCCAACCCATAGATACAAGTCATCTTGTTAGATTTTGGCCACTTCCTTAGACTATTGAAATTATTAAATCTTGAGAAATACAGAGCTTGATTATCACATCAACCCATGAACTTGCACCCCAAATACTTCATCTAAATTTGCAAATATTTTGATGTGGGTTGTTGGCCCTTGGTTATGGAAGCAATAAAATATCAAGGAAGAGAAGTCAAAATGTGAACTGTGTGGAAGACACAGTGACTGTTACTTGGTCGAAGTGAGCAAAAGAGCAGAAAAGATGGAGACAAGTAAGAGAAAGCAAGTTGTTGGACGAGGAGATCGAGGATGACAGATCAACAAGGAAGATGGATCATGGACAACTCAGCAAGAGGAAAAGGCCACCGTTGGATGATTTGGAGAACTACACAAGAAGGAAGGAAAGATAGGCTGGCGAAGCCCTGAGAACGTAGGTCAAGTTGACCTAGGGTTTTAGACACCTAGGGTTTTGGTATCTAGGGTTTTGACACCTAGGTTTCGGCCTAAGCCTGTCAATGAGTGATTGTAATGTATAAATAAGAACCTATATGAGGGAAAAAGGTTCGTTCTAGTTTTTTTATTGGCATGAGTGATTATTGTTGTGAGGGAGAGAAGTGCTAAGTGCAAGAGCCTTATGGTATTGTAAGATCTTCAGCTGGGTGCGGAGATCAATCCTGCAGCTGGGTGCGCAGGAAGGGGAGAGACAGAGAAAAGAAGAAAGAAGATCTGCTAGCTGAGAGCGCAAACAAGAACTATATTCTTAATCTTAAAATATCATAAAGAATAGTTCTGTGGACGTATCCCTAGAGAGAGGGTGAACCACGTATATCTTGTGTTGTGTGTGATTGATGCTTTGTTCTTTGTCATTTGATATTGCATTACTATGTTAGATCTGATAGATAGTTGTGCAGAGTAGATCTGACATGGTAAGTGATATATGAATGTTGTGTTGTTCTTTTATTATATCCACTTGATATTCCCTTTGGTTGTAGATATCTCTATCCTGCAACCCCCCCATAGCTACTTCGGGTGAGACTGCATCTGCCTCGCAGGTGTTGCCGAAAGGGCCAGTAGTTAAGGCTTGTTGGTGTGCTCTTGGAGCTAAACCCTAGGTATACCCCCGTGCCAACAAATGGTTCCATTGCCGAGACAAGAGTCTTCTTGAGGGAATGTCAAGGTGGTTTCCATCAAAAATAGAGATTCAGAAGTGGATAGAAGATCAAGAAAAGGACTTCACTAAAGCCTAGAACAAGAACCCTAATATTAGTACAAAGGATTGGTTAGGAAGATATATCTTTACTGATATACATGAGATTTTCTTTGGAGGAATCCATCAGGAGATATATGAGTGGTTAGCTAGGTTAGCAGATACCCAGTTTGAGATCAGATCTAGACATCCTGTGGTTTGGACGTCGACGCTGATCAAGAAGGTTAAGAGAGTGGATAACGCCGTGTCAAGAGTAGTAGATCACTGGTTTGATAGCACCATTGGAGGGTACATCACTGAGTTTGCTGTTGATAGAGTAGAGTCATATAGCCAAGCCGAGAGATATTTCTTTAAGGGACCCAGAGGAAAATTTTTACACTTTATAAAGTTGAGGATCAAGATGTTATTGCATGAGAAGAACATCTTGAAGATACAGTAGTTGGTCAGATTGGAAAAGGATAATGTTCAATAATTCAGACAGCGACACAGAGGTTGGACATACGCGTAGTGGGAGAGTGTTCAGAGAAGTTCATCTTGCAAACCTGTTTAAGAAAAACTACGGGGATGAGGGTTTCTACAGTGGAGAAGAGGAAGATATGACATAAGAAGAGCATCCAAAAACCACTAGGGCAGAGAAAGGGAAAGATGAAGAAACTCGTCGGGAAGATCCAAAAGCTTTAGGAACTGCGCAGACTGTTGAAGTAAGTACTATTGTTCTTCCTGTTGATTCAACAACGTTAAGAAATAAGAGTAATCAGAGTCACCAGAGCGTTCAGAGCACTTCCACTAGTAGTCCACCACATACTCAGTCAGGAAACCTAGGAAGATCTATGGAAAATGAGATGAGGTTACCCACCTTTAGAGGAGATGGATCTGAAGACCCTAAAAAACACTGGTTTCTCTATGAAGTCGTGTGGAGTATTAAGAATATCACTGATGAAGCTGTCAAACGAGCTCAGTTCAGTACTACCCTAAGAGATCGCGCACTAAGATGGTACATGAAATTTGTCCAAGGAGCTACACCCAAACCACTGAATTCCATTAAGACTTTGCTAATTGTTGAATTCAAGAAACCTAAGTCAGAATCACAATGCATTACAAAACTAAAATAAATCAAGCAGAGAATAGCTGAACCGATATGGAAGTTCGATCAGAGATTTAAGACCTTGACAGGCCATCTGCGTTTTCAAATCCCAGATGAGAAGAACAAGGAATGGTTCATTGTTTCCCTCTTACCACACATCAGAGTTCCTCTAATGCAACAGAATATTGCTTCGCAGGCTGAGGCGCTAGAGATTGCCATGAAGTTAGAATCGCTCCCTATGGGAGAATCTAGCTCAGGTATGAGTCAAATCTTGAGTTAACTAACTAGTTTGTCTTTGCAGGTTGAAGATATGAAGAAAGACAAGGGGTATGATGATAGGGATTGTAGGACTTATGAACTCATGCACAAAAGGTCAAGATATATATACAAAATTCAAAGTGAAGTACAACAAGAAGGAAACACTATGTAGTATAATTCTCCAGGATGAGAAAAATTCAATCCTCACGATGGATTCAGAGGAAGAGGAGGAAGAGGAGGTATGGGTCGAGGTCGAGGAAAGATCATCTATTACAACTGCACACAACTAGGACACTTAGCAAGGGACTGTCAGAACCCTTGTACTACTTGCAGCTACTGCATTTCATTCAAACATGTTATCAAAGATTGTCCTGTGCTGCTAGTTAAGCTTCATGAGAGACGAGGACCTCATCAGAACTCGCAAGTGCAAATGATATACGCTGAACCTTGTGGAGAGGACCCTAGAGTCACTGTTATCACTAGAGGAGGCGCTGTTACAGGAGAAGACAAAATGACCCCGGGAAAGACTATAGAAGAATCAGGAATCAGGAAAGTTGTAGAGAAGACCCAAACTTTTGACGCAAAGAAAGAAAGACAAATGTTTGAGGAGGCAAGAAAATAATTCATGGGAGACCAAGGTTCTTCATCAAAGACATGACCAGAAGTAAGAGAATATGGAATGCCTTTGGCATTTGATCAGTCTTCTCTGCCAAAAGAAGGAAAAGAGGTAAGCAAGCCCATGGAATTTTTATATACTTGTATTAAGTTAATTCAAGATGAAAGCGTTGTACAAGAGCTTCAAAATTTAATTAGATAGTATGAGATAGGAAAGATAGACCCGTTACTGAATAGGGCAGCACACCAAGCCTTTAAAAGGAGAAGGAAAAATAAGGAATTACACTTGAATTCTCAAATCTAAGAGTATGATATAGACCATGTGGTCCTCGACTTAGGGTCGGAGGTCAATGTCATAACGAAGCAGACCTGGGCACTGATGGGAAAACCTAAGTTGATCTATTCCCCTATTAGGCTTAAGATCGCTAATCAACAATCTGTAAGCCCCTTTGGAATATTGGAACATGTCCTTGTGGACATCGACAGAGTAAGGACGTTTGCATATTTTGAGGTGATTGAGATAGTTGATGATAGTTATCCTTACCCTGTGTTACACATCAAAATCAATCAACTGGATAAGTGTCGCATATTCCTCTCAATTGTCGTAAGTGTCACAACTTCCTTACAACTTTCGCAAGTGTCACAAGTTGGTTACAAGTGTCGCAAATGTTGTTGAATCATACTGCCATGATGACGACACTAAGGAAGCACTTAGAACATCTTATGTACTTGGTTTGAAGAAGGAGAACTGGTTCACACCATGTGGTCCTCAACTTAGGGTCTGAATTCAATGTCATGACGGACTGACTGATGGAACGAAAGATCGAGTGAGATCGTGACCACGACCCGAGAATGAGGAAACGGATGGATGGATCAGTGAGGAGGAGCCCGGACCAGGGAAATGAATGGAAGAGGACGGAGGAAGGAAGGAAGGATGGAATGGAATGGACACGGAATGGCGGAGAAAGGAATGGAAATGGAGGAAAAGAGGAATGGAGGAGGAAAGGAGGATGGATGGATGGAATGGAATGGAATGGAGGACATAATGGAAGGATGGATGGATGGATGGAGGAATGGAATGGATGGAATGGATGGATGGATGGACAGGAGGAATGGAGCCGGACTGAAGATGGAGGATGGAAGGAAAGGGAAGGAATGGAGAAGGAGGATGGATGGAATGGAGATGGACATGGAGGATGGAAGGAATGGATGGAATGGAATAATGGATGGAAGGGAGGGACAGGAAAGGAATGGATGGATGGATGGATGGAATGGATGGAATGGATGGAATGGACTGAATGGACGGATGGACGCGGATGGATGGACATGGATGGAGGAAGATGGATGAAATGGATGGATGGATGAGGAATGGATGGATGGATGGATGGACGGATGGATGGAATGGATGGACCATGGATGGAAGATGGAGGATGGAGCCTTGGTGGAATGGAATGGACGAAGGAATGAATGGACGATGGAATGGAAATGGATGGAATGGAATGGATGGATGGAATGGAATGGAATGGAATGGAATGGAAGGAATGGAATGGAGGATGGACGGATGGATGGGATGGGATGGAATGGAATGGAATGGAATGGAATGGATGGAATGGACGGATGGACTGATGGACGGATGGAGGATGGACCGGATGGATCTGGCCGGAGAAGGAATGGAAATGGAATGGACAAGATGGATGGACAAAGATGGATGGATGGATGAATGGAGACCAGCGGTAAATCATTGCCACCCCGCATCGCCGCGATGTTGCCATGGGCAAAGGTGGTCACCGAGGAAGAAGCCATCGCCGAAGCTCAGTACTTAGACTTATCCATCCAAACCATCGACGCTGCGATGCGATGGAGTTGTTGGATCCGGCTAAAACTCACCTACTACTCGCCTATCGGAATACCCAGTACCGCCTATCGCATCGCTTCCCAGTCGACTGCACTTTTCGCTCCCCACCCAAACTTCAGTCTTCATGTGAATGTAGCCCACCAACCCCTTCACAACAACTTGGGGAAAGAAGAAAGAAACAAACAAAGAAAACAACAACAACGTAATCAACCCAAAACTCCAAACGCAAACCTCGCCGCCAAAACAACCACAAATAAAACCAAATTCTACGTCTCATTTGTGGTGATCGACACTACATTCCTCGAGATCGCTTCACATCGTGATGAAGTGGCCAAAAATTTCAAAGGGAATTACAACCCGCCAGGTTATCGCCTTTTCCGCAACAACAATCTTTGGTTGCACAAACCCCCACGCCTGGGGGTAGTTCCAACCAACCCCTTGATGATGCCTCGACAAGAACCCACATTTACATGTTTAACGGGTTAATTCAACCACTTTGTTCTGGCGACATATGTATTATACCGCTTAAAACCCTCACAAGTCAAGATCGCTAATGGTTCGCCAGATCCTTCACCATCTCACCGTTAACTTCATCTGCTGCCTCCATCCCATTCCACTTCGTGATTGAGAAACCTTCTTTTTGACTCCATCTACGCCTCCTAAGAGCACCATCCTGAAATCCACTTTCAATCCTAATTCACTGGCTGCCCAAAATTACAATATTGTAGAAGATTTTGCCCAAGCCCTCAGGTGCCATGTCCGCATTGGAAGTTTTACAACACCGTCCTAACCAACGTAGGACGCTATCGGCGCTTTCGATCCCGATTCATCAAACTACATCACATTTAATCGGATGATCATCAACCGTGACTCTCCCACCAAATAGCTTTTCAAATCGATGTTGTTCACAATCAACAAATCCACCAACTATCTTGATGAGGGAGCTCTACCGTGGTCATGTCTCTAGCCCGCTGGAAAGGCCTAAAATTTTAACAAATCCCTACGATGTTAGTTTACGCTGATGGACGAGGTTTCATCCTCACGGATTACTACAATCCATCGCCGTTCAATTGGGCGGTAAAACTATTACCGTTGATGTCAAAGTGGTCAATGCTCTCGACACAAACCTCTTACCGTAGAGAAGTTGGTTTTGTGCTATGACTGTCGTTTCTTCGTCGGTGTTTTGATGTGTACACTTCCATCAAGGCAAAATTGTCACCATCATCAACTTGACTGCATTAACTGGACGCCGTGAGATCCCTCGCCATAATCAACAACATTCCTTTTTTGGGAGACCACCTGCCATACGAGTGAAAGTGCTGGTGTTGGCTTATTGAAAGATTCAAGCCTCATGGGTACCTTCCCTAAACCACTTCCACTTACCGCGACACCACATTGCTGTCGTCAACATGATTTCAACTATGCCTTATCAATCCTTGGAATCATCCCATCTTGATTGTAAATTTAGTCCTTGAATTCGATGCTCAAGCGATACCATGCCACTTCAACCGAGGGCGATACGAGTTATCCAATCTACCTCCTCTCCCAAAATTATTATCATTGGCACCGACTACTTGGTGCCCTATGTTTGGATTCCTATCATCTGGTCAAGATTACATTTTACCACATTTTTCCTTCGCATCTAATTCCATATGGAAATGCTCAAAGATTGGACGATGCACTTGGGATGATAACCACCATCCATCCTCTTTTCTTCCACCATTGGAAGAAGTGCAAGACATAAGATCTATCTTCCACCCCGATGTTACCGAAGCTCCCACAATCTCGTATCCTCACTCAAGATACTTTTTCCGAGGGGAACATGGGTAACACCTCTACCACAATCACAATTGACATTTCACTCAAAGAAGGTGTCATAGAAAACATTAATCTTGGTGCTAATTAAACACCCGACGAAGTGGTTTCTTAAACCACTTTGTTCAAGGAATTATGCAATGTCTTCGCATGGAGCGTATGCAGTCGCTATGGATTGACCCTTCAATTGTCATACACGAAATCAAGACTTTCCCTGACGCAAAACCGGTTCAATTTAAACTCACTGCTCACCAAGAAAATGGCAGCTATAAGGCAGAAGTCAAAACTTCTAAAATCTCGCTTCATCTATCCCGTCCCTTTGACGTATCGGGTCTCTAACCTCGTTTCGCTTGCCAAGAAACAAGGGACCATCCAGGTTTGTGGCGATTATCGAGATCTCAACAAAGTTTGTCCCAAGGACAACTTTCCAGTGCCTTTCATCGATCAAATCATCATAATTTTGCGAAAGAAGTATAATTTTCTTCTTTCTATGGATGGATTTTCCGATATAACCGTGATTGAAATATTACCATCGATCAACATAAGACACTTTTCACCGCTGGGAACTACTACCGAAGCTACCGTTGGCCTTTTTAAAAAATGCCGCAGCATTCATCGAGCCATGTCAGAGTGCTTTCCACGACATCATCAAGCATATCACGGAACCTTACCTAGACGATTTACCCGCCCATTCATCAAAACCGACCCGATCACATTGGTCACATGCGGGCAATTTTTCTTCGATGACGCTTCTATCGTATTCGACTGAAACCACATAAATGCATTGGCCGCCGGTCCGGGTCAATTTCGCCATCGCTTCCAAAGACGCGGATCGGGTGGATGCCTTTTAAAGATCAAGGCCATCCCAGTTCTTTACCTCCACCTAATAACTTAACCCAACTCCAAAGTTGGTAAGGCAAAGAAAACTTTCTTCACCCTTTCATCCGGCAATTATGCCGGATCACTAAAGGATTTATGCGCTTACTACAAAAGAATGTCCTTTCATTTGGGATGACACCGCCTAACGGTCATTCGGACACTTCTGCCATCAGTTTTGACCCATGCTCCTTGTTACATCCTCCGAATATATACAAAGGATTATATCCTTTATTTGGCTGCTTCTACTTCCACCATAGCGATGGTGTTAGTTCAAGAGAGACTCTAACGCATTTAAGAACACGATTTATTATCCGAGTAAAGAGTTTATTCGACCAACTCGAGTACTGCATGTTGAGAACCGGCTATGGTACGCTATCGGCTGCCCAAAGATTCCGCCATTACATCTTACTACGCACTACCATCGAGTATATTCGCAGACTCCAACCCCATGTACAACGTCTTTACGCATCAAGTACTTGGGGGAAGATTCAAATGGATAGTTATTCTCCAAGAATTTGATTCGAAGTTTACGGCTAAAGCCAAAATCCCCGGTGTTTGTCGAGATTATTCTGCGTTTCCTTGCGTCGATGAAAAACATCAACCTAGAGATTCTCTCTCTCCACGAATTCTTCATCAACACCTTCCGGCCCTGGTACGTATATTATCTCCCTACCTTTCAAACTCAACGCTACCAACATCTTCGCGAAGAGTCGACGATCCGCCACTAATTTCGCCAAGTATCTCATCCTCGCTATTCTTTGTATTGTCGGTATTGGACACCATCCTTCGATGATGTTCCATTCACGAAGAGGCTTAACGCTGCTTTTGGAAATCCATTTTCACCTTTGGCGCTTGTATTGCCAATTTTTCCTGTGATGGCCACCGTTCAAAAAATCTTACGTGCCGGCCACTTTTGGCCCTCGATCTTCAAAGATTGCATCGAGGCCGTCAAAAAATGCCCAATTCCCCGCCAAATCTTCAACAATAGCGTACACACTCAATTCTACTTCACGGCCAGTACCCCATTATTTCCATCGACCCTTTTTCCGGTATTGATTTCATGCAAGGTAAGCCTACCTCAGCCAGGGGACACGGTTACATCATCGCCGCCGACTACTTCACCTAAATGTGTTGAGGCTATGCCTACCTTCCGAATGATGATGGCCGCATCGTTAAATTTATTCCTTCAACCATAATATTACTGCTTTGTAAAATTTCGCAAGAACAAGCCACCTACCATGGTGCACACTTCAAAACCGTGAGATGAGCGAATTAATGTCATAGGCTTCATGAAACTCATCCCCTACTACTCCTCAAGCAAGTTGAGGCTATCAAAGTCCTAAAACCATGATCCAATGCATGGTAGGGGAAAACAAAACAACGTGGCATTTACAATCGAAGCTTTTCCGCTCTCTGGGCTTATTGCACTTCGGTGAAAACCTCAACCGGATTCCCTCCTTTCCGCTATCTATGGCATTGAAGCCACCCTACCAATCGTGAGTGTGAAATTCCATCACTCAAATTGAAAGTAGAACTCCTACCCCATACTTCAGCGGAAGAAGAACGCATTCTTGTATCTATCCAAGCCGGACGAAACACGCCATGATGCTTCTCTTGTTAATGAGGCACATCAGAAACTAATTAAGAGTCAATATGACAAATCCATCCAACTCGAAGCCTCGGTGCATGAGACTTAGTCCTCATTTACGATCAAGCACACGATAAATTGGGAACGTGAAAGTTAGAAACCTATGGCATGGTCCTTACATCAAGAAGGCGTGTTTTACACAGAGGTGCTATGAACTAGTAGATCATGATGAAATTCCGGAGAGCCCCAAATGGGTTTTACCTTTAAAAGCACTATGCCTAGATCACTAGCATCTCAGACTTATACATTATTGTATTTTAGTTTGTGTGTCTTTTCCTCACAAGTGTTCGAATTACCATTGTCACTCATGATTGTGCATGTGTTTTCATGTGCATGACGCCCTTCTTCCTGCATTTTTTGGGTTTGTGGATGGCTCTAGTTGACATACCTGGAACATTGCTTCAGTAGCATGGGTTATTTATCAATTCGAAGAGGTGGTGAACAGAGGCATCTCATAGACCAAAGAACAATATGGGCGTAATCAATGCCGACATTGGACTGTTGGCCCAAGCTTCCTCCCTAGGTATATCTCGTATCATTATTTACTTAGACTCCCAACTCATGGTTTATCAACTTAACCGCATCTACGCTTATCCGTAGTCCTATCCTGCCACGCCTACACTTGCAAGTTCATCGCCTCGAACGAAATGATCGCATTACATTGAATATAGACATTCCAAGAGAACTTAACAGTGTTTCTATATTCTATTTTTGAATAATTATTTCATGGATCGGTATTTAGCCCACGATAAGATTCAAGGAAAGCAAAACCATACATTACATGTAACCAACACATCACACATATCATCATGTACAAATCATCGAAATCATAAAAACTCGAAACTCGAGATATATATATATGTGGATCAAATGTTTGCTTACATCGCGTAAAGGGTACTTTTGGGTCTATTCACTCCATACAACATCAGCCTCGACAAGGCATACAAAATCATAGGGAGATTCCTAATTCCCTCACGTTGTGATGTGAGTAACATTACTGCACGCCTCTACTACTCAACAGAATTGATATTCTCTCGGTACCCCTACAAGGTGCCGACATTGTGATGTAAAGGGCACTTCCTCCGGGCAGAAAGGGAGGGATGCCCATCGTGAAGGCCTTGGAGGTTTCTTTCACCCTCCCAGAGACCCATAACCGGGTACTCCACCGATTCGCCGAATCAAGCCCATGACACCCGAAGTACTAGTATATCAACCGCCATCGCTCCTCATTCCGCATGTTGAACAAAACATCTCAAAACTCTTTTACATACTCAAAAATACATATGCATCAAAAACTTAAAAACAAAACTAGACGAGGTATGGCTTAATCTCTTACCTCGAATCATCCCGCCTTTCCCCACTGACAAAAATCAAGTCCATATCTCACGGAAGTTCACATCGCAAGATAAGGAAGTCCCTTCATCTTCGTGAGGAACTACGCTCATCCAGCAAAGAAATCACCAAAGAAGTGGAACTTCCGACTCTAAACTAGTCTTTGGAGACGCATTTCAGTCCACCTCTCCATCCTAGGTTCATCCATTGCTCGCACTGCCAGCACTATCTGAGGCTGCATATGAGGGATACGCTTCTAGGAAGAACGGTAGATCAAAATGAGCCATAACTCAATCGCTTTCATCAGCCCCGCATCAGTGAGATTCGGCGTTCTTCACATCCGGGTGAACGCCGCACTGCATTGAATGGCGGCTCTAAACACCGAACACCATAGGCCACATGTGATCTCGATGCCAAATGAGCACTAGTACTTCCTGTCACGCTCATGATAGCAAACAATATAGACTGGAGGGGCAATTCTTGGATATCCTTGATAGGGATCCTTCCCCTACCAACCTTTTCCTAATACGCTGACGCCGCATACATGTCCACCGCCGCCATCGCCCTCTCGTCTGATAAGATAATAGAGGCCTCTCTCTTTGAGAGGTTGGTCAGGAATTACACATCTTCCAACTCAATGGCTAGGAGTTGTGTACCAATACGAATCCCCGTTCGCGAACGTCCCAAAGGTCGACCATGTGCTCAAGCAAGAGAATCTCTCTTCATTTTTGCAATTTGAAAACTTGAGCAAGCCACAGGCACGCAAAGTGGCCCGCATTTAGGACCTCGTAGTGGCTAAATCATTCATCTCGTGTTCCCTCTCTTTCATTCAATCATGATTTCGTCGGCGATCCCGATTTACAGGAACAATGAAATATAGAAAATACACATAAACACGTAGATGCAAATGGAAATAAGACTTCATTTCATTAATAACAAATGACCTAAATATGCTTACGTATCGCATCGAAATAAACTAGTATAGGGCCCGGTAGCTTATCTCTGAAGAGATGTGGTAGCTACTTCCGCATCCATGAGAAGATGATTACACGAAGCTCTAGAGGCCTTTTTACATAGACGAGAATGCCAAAAAGTCATAGACATCCAAAAACCTAACCCTAGAGATGAAGCGCCAAAAGTCACGTGGGCCCCTCGCTTTGGCAAGTTAGCATCAACTTCCTGGTCGTAACTTTGCATACACGCATTCGCTAGGCGCAAGATAGCTCGCTGGAAAGGTATCGCCGAGGAGATTCATTTTGGGGCTCAATCATGCCTTAACTATCATTGAGAACCTCTATCCAAAACCTTCATTTGGACCCCTCAAAATGGCCCCTAAGTTAAAACCCGCTAAAAATAGTAAATTGCCAAAGCTGCTTAAAGTCGCTTTGAGAAATTTTGGAAAAGTTGGGTGTCCATCGATATCCACCGGATCAATCCTCCCTTCCTTAGAAGAATGGTCCCCATTGCTGAGTTCCTCCATGAGATGAGGAAACTTTCGCTGAACTTGGTCCCTGGAGAGCCACTTGCCCAGGAAGGAGTGCCATTCGGCTTTGACAACTCGAGTATGCACTTTGTTTTCGTGCTTGGACCTTATGTATCCATGATCCATCGGCTCGCTTGTTCCATGCGCCTAGATTTAACTCTCATGGTGAGTTGTCTCATGCTCCATTCGTTTAGTAGAGGGAGTGAGTCGGCGTCCACATTGAACACCGGGTGCGACACAAGGAATGGTGGAATGCCGTCGCGCATTTTCCCTACACCTTGGTGAGGGGTGTATGGCTCATATCGGGGCGACGAAGTTTTGCGGTGGGGTCCAGCCGGTATGCCTTTGCAATGTACCACTTATTTCTTCACTTTGGAAGTTGTGTGGCACCCGATGCTGATCATGTCATTGCTTGTACTTAGCATTTGTATCCAAAGATGTCATGAACCCGCTACGGATGTGTTGAATGTGCTCAATGAAGTTGTTTGCCTTATCTCTCGTGTGATTTAGACATGAGCCGAATATTCGAAAGTAGCCACAAAATGGCATGGGCTATGTCAATGTAGGCATAGTGGCTAGAACTCAAGCCCACTAAAGGGCCGGTGTTTCAGTTGAGCTATGGAGAGCCCGGTTGTAGCCGTGGTTGTACATAGGGAGGCTCTCATCCCATGTGTGTGGATGTCTGTACATGCTTAATGTATGATCATCCAGCTGATCTCGTCCGGCCATTAGTTTGGCGGATGGGTGGACTTGGTGAGCTTGGTGTCCAACATCTAATCTAGGTCGGACCAAAATGTACCAGGAACCCATCGTCCTAATTCAGAGATGATAGACCTGTGGGATCCCAAAGTGTACCAATACTTGTTCAAAGAAAATCTTAGCGCGTTTGTCAGGATATTCTTTCTTACGCATCAATCATAATGGACATCTTTCAGAATCGGTCGACGGCTCACAAACACGCCATTGCCATGCTTAGTAGAAGGAAGTTCGACATGTAATCCAGAGATGGATTCCTGCTCCATCAGTAGGAAGTTGAGTATAGAGGCCTTACTTCTTTGATGGTCGGTTTGGAAATGGCATGCCAGTAGGACTGATGTACTTCCCGACATCTTGTCAAAGATTCGACCAATAAAAATGCCTTTGTAGTAATTCCATTTTTTTTTCCATGCCAAAATGTCCTGACATTTGATTGTAGTGGGATTCCCAAACAATATTCTCATGCTTTATTGAAGGAACACAAAGGTGTCCTGGGTGACAAAGAAGGCCATCCTGGAGGTGGTGTACTGGAACTTTTTCCTCCAAGAGTGTATTGTATGTATCGACCTCGATCACTTGTGTAGAGTAGCGTTCAATCGTAGTTCCCATGCCCACAAGAGTTGAGCACGCTGGTTAGCCACGATGGGTGGTCGACCGAGGCAAGATGCAACATTATTGGTGTCAGCCTTTTTGTACTTAATGTTCAAAATGAAACTCGCGTGCATGTGGACCACTTCGATGGCTTATCGCTCGTCTCCTTGTGTCTCAGATATCGCTGTGGGTCTGGTCTGTGGATGACCGCTTCTTCAAATGTAATGCTTCCATTACCCACAAGCCTCAAGACAATGGAATACATTTCTTTTTCATAAGTGGATACTTCCTGACCGCGGTCGTAAAGTGTCTCACTGCGGAGATGCCAATCGATGCCCATGTTGAGTAAGGACCTTCAATAGCATAGTCGTAGTGTATCCGGCCTGATCTCAAATGTATTGTTGTGTCCGTAGTGTGAGCACCGGGTGCAGCAGAGTATGGCGTTTCAACTCCCAAACGCCGTTTAGATTCGGACCAAAAGAATTTTCTTTAGCTCCTCCTCGGTGACTTGACTCAAGGCCAAGTGATATGAGAGAATCCCAACACGAACCTCAAGGGTAGAAATTGGCAAGACCTAAAAAGCCACGGAGCTTCCTTATTAGGGTATAATGGCCAATCCCTAATGACTTGGATCTTTTGTTGATCCACATGCACCCCCGCTCATCAATAATGTATCCCAGACACTCAACCTGGCTTATGCCAAAAGTGTATTTCTCCAAATTGGCACACAACTTGTGCTGTCGCAGTGTTTTGAGGACTTGTCGGATATGGTGGACGTGCTCTTCCCAAGTCCGGCTGAAGATCGTAATGTCATCTGGCACAACAATACAATGAGTTGGTGAATGGCCGCATGATGTCGCCCATTAGCCTCATGAAGGTTGCAGGGCATTCACAACTCGAAGGCATGACCAACC
The DNA here is from genome assembly GCA_010110895.2 of Picea sitchensis. Taxonomy (NCBI): domain Eukaryota; kingdom Viridiplantae; phylum Streptophyta; class Pinopsida; order Pinales; family Pinaceae; genus Picea; species Picea sitchensis. The sequence continues at coordinate 11,436 of SNQJ01S0066291.1, read as the reverse complement.
ATTCGAAGGCCCTCCTTGGATTTGAATGCGCTTCCACATCGAAGGTCTCTCATTGGTACCGGTGATAATTCTGGATCTCAAGTCGCATTTGCTGGAAATATTTCACTTTGATTTTATCCGTAAGGTCATCAATCCGGTGATTGGGTACCATTCTAACAATGATCTTGTTCGCCTGATAATCAATGCAAAGCTCAACGCATCCTTCTTCCACCAAGACAATCGGCTCCCCACAGGCAAATTTCCAACTTGGACGGATGACATTTCAATAGCCTCGACCACCTCCTAATTTCACATTCTCCGTGACGTAGAGCGCCTAAGAGATGGGCCCCATTGGGCAGCGTGCACCTCGGGAAAAATCGATGGGGTGCCGGACCCGGCAAGCAGAGGCACCCTGCGGGGAGGTGAATATGTCCGCATCCTCCACCCACCTTATCCATCTGCTGTTTTCATGCAGTGGGGCCTTTGTCCAGAGGTCATGGCCATAGTCTTCGCTTCCCCTGAGGGCGCATCATCAGAAAACAAATTTCCTCGTTTGGGAAATGAGCTTACCGCATTGTTTGCAAGAACCAAAGAGATGCAGGTAGGTGGTGCTATTCCGTATCCTCGTATGCCTTTGGCTGCCCAAAGTGATAATAACAACACGAGGCCTAGACTATACACAACATGACGTTTCTTTCCACAAGTGCTCTGCTGGCCTAATAATACATCAAAACATCAAGAGGAGCAACGCCATAACACCTCATCCGCGAAGGCTTGATGTTGTAGGAAGGCTTATTACTGTCTAACGACGTGGAGGTCTCGTCTTTGGTGCAACCACCCGACGGTGTATGTTTGTGGGTGTGCTGTGGTTGGAAATCCAAACCACTTCATGACCTCTACCGAGATGAGGTTCTTCCGTCTCCCATCAAGTCGCATACGAACTCTGCACGTAGGGAACCCTTTTACCCACATCTTGGAATGGAAGAGGAGATGCACGCTTCCTCGATATTCTCGTTCCTTCTTCGATCTTCGTAGGCAATACGGTATTTGCCCGTGATCGACACCGCTTCCCCTATCATTCCCTTGTCGCCTCTGATTCAGATTCGAGCATGTATCTTCCATTCGTAAGCCTTCTAACCGCTACCGCGACCGCCAGTCCACACTCCACTTGTGTTGTGGGTGGAGCCTTATGGAACTCACACCACTTCCACGTGTCCTTTTTGGCTTCATGGTGTTGTTCTTTGTTTCTGTGGCTTTGGCGTGTTGTCTTGGGCTGCCCCGCCTTAGCTTGGTCCTTTATTTTGCAGAGTATACCGGTAAGCCGATTTGCGCACTAAAGTCTCGCTTCTTCGCTTTGAACTTCTGCTCAATCTTGGCAAAGATATCGGTATGTTACACCTTTCGCGGAGGGGAGATGTCGGTGAACCCATTTCCTCCCCGAATACCGTATCTATGCGACAACTGCAATTTTAACACCAAATGTTTTTCTGAATCTTGATACCCAACTTTGTACGTAGGGTATGAAACAGACTTAACTTTCATGCACATCTGGTCCCTTTGCCGCAGTAGTCCATTGTATGTATTTGTCCTCATAGCTCCTTCTACCCGATGTAATATTGTTCCTTGATGGCTGCCTCGAAAGAATTCAAAGTGGGTGTGGCCGAGAACAAGAGGGTTCTCCTTCGCTCTGTTCGAAATAGTTTCCACCGCCTGACATAGCTGCTTTGAGGAGTGCTAAAATAATCTTTCTCGATCGAAAACTCATGAACCGAGAAATATCCTTCTAATGATTCAACCATCTATCTACTATTATCTACATCTATTACCGTCAAATATGGAATGTCAAAGTTTACTTGTAAAATCTTTAAAAGAGTGGCACCTCTGTGAGTGGCTTCGGATGTCGAATGCACCACCGCCGGAACCAAGAAGAATCCGGGCAAAGTTGTCCATCATCGCTGCTCTTTTTCTCGAGGGCCTCTCGAAAGCAACATTTTGATAGGACTTACTCCTCATCTTTCTTTTCTTTCCCATGGTGGTTCGTTTGGCTTGGCAGTAGGTCGACCGCAGCGTTCAACCGTGATCGAGCTCCCAACTCTTTTATACCCGATTCGCTAGACATGCAAAGAAGGACGAGAATGAGCGTAATCATTATGATACCATCGACAGATTTATGTAGGAGAACAATGAAATACATAAATACACATAAACGCTAGAGATGGAAATAAGACTTCATTTCATTAATAACAAATGACTCTAATATGCTTTACAGCATGAATGGAAATAAACTAGCTAGGCCGGTAGCTTATCTCCTGAGAAGAGACGGTTGCTACATGCATCCATGAGAAGATGATTACAATGGAGGCTCTAGAGGATTTTACAATAGACGAATGCCAAAAGTCATAGACATCCAAAAACCCACTTAGAGCGAAGCCAAAGTCATGTGGGCCCCTGTTGAGTAAGTTAGTACATCAACTTCCTGGTCGTAACTTTTTGTATTACCATATCCGCTTTCTTTTAGGCGTAGATAGCTCAAGTTGAAAGGTATCACGAGAGATTCATTTTGGGGATCAATCATGCCTTCGACTACTGAAAGAACCTATATCTCTAAAACCTTCATTTAGACCCTCAAATATGGCCCCAAAAGTTAAAACCTCTAAAAATAGTAAATTGCCAAAATTGTTGCAATCCTGCTTTTGAGTCAATTTGAAAAGGTGGGTGGCCACCGATATCCACTGATCACTAAGACACCTACAAAACGTAGGTAACTACACTTTCATTATTCCTCACGCTTTGATACTACAATTTTCAAAACATTTAAAAAAAAACGAAAATACCTATGTCATCTAAAAGCTACCACTCTCACTCTTTTAACCAATTACTAATTCCTTTAACATTTGTTAAATAATGATAAAAACGTTATAAAAATGCAAATCGATTTTGGGGGGGCGTGGGCATTTGGGGAGAACTTTTGTGAAGTTCTTTTGCCAAGAATGACCTGCCTAATTGATTGCAGGGGTGTAGACATCCTAACAACCCTTTCCTAACGTGATTTTTTTGCAAAAGAATCCCTCTATTTTATTAATGTTTAAAAAGGGATACCGACGGTCAAAGAGGGCTAATCTAAGGCTTTGTGTTTTGAAATAAATAATGCCATGAAAATCAATTTGAAACCATGCAATTGAAAGGGCAAAGGATGAAATTTCACCGGTTCGAACGCAGGAGCTTAAATGATCAATCAGAATTCGGCAAATGAAAAACAAGATTTGCTTCAAATTGAGATTCTCCAACACCCAAAATCCTTGCAAATGAAATGGTAAATGAGTTTTTAAATCAATTGTTATTTATAAAATTTGCTATTTTATAAGGTATGGTCATTTTGGGTTTCTAATGATGTAAGTGGCTTCACTAAACCCTGGTTTAGGCTTTGGCATCGCAGGTTTCCTGGCACTTCTAATGAATCATTCACCTTGTCGATTTATGAGTATAGTCTTAGTTCACCGAGTTCGACAATATAAGAACGTAACCGGGTAAAATTTAATCTCTTTTTCTAATCTGCTTGGATACGAACACACTAAAAGGAACCCCCTGAGTCTCCTTTAAACTCTTTTTCGTAATTCTAAACATGAAAAGATTGTCGAAAGGATCTTGCTTCTTCACACTGCTAAAGGTCGTGAAGTTACGCTCTTATGATGATAGTTTAACCTTTTTCGGTCTCGCTAGACTACCGTATTTAAAAAGGAACCGAGAGTTCTTTGCTGCTCAAACTCTAACCCGAAAAACCTTCGAAGTCATTTTTGGACTCGTTAAAGCACACATCTATAGGCCCATACGGGACCGATCCTTTATCTTCGGGTTCGTTAACAAAGGAAGAGGAACTTCTACCAAAGGTGAGTTATATTGAGTATGTGTTATCCTCCTCAATCTCATTAAAAAAGAGGCAATTTACCCATTTATCTGGATGGGGGAAAAAATTTCAAGGAGCAATCCAACAAATTCTTGAGAACATCATTCAAACACATCTTAGAGTCGCCTCTTGAACACGGCTAATTTTGTCATGCCCATATCATAATACCGAACTCTCGTGATCGGGCCAACTTTTGAGTTTTCATTCCTTTGGATCACCCGATGCAAGTCATAGTATCCATTACATGTTTTGTTGTCGCTCGGTGTTCAAGGGAAGTATCATTGATATCGCCCATCCCAAATATCTTGCCTCAAACCTATGTCAGTCCATGTCCAATTTGATTTACCAATTATATTTCCATGTCCGTTTTTCACGTCATTGATGGGGATACATCATAAGTCTCTCCTTCGATGAGTCTATTCCTCACGACTTCAACACATTATCCGGAATTAGACTTAGAAACATGTTATTACTTTGGGACCTGCATACCTCAACGACAGGCCTCCTCACATTCGACCGCGGTTTACATCATTGACCTTCGATCAATGATTCCACCTAATACCAATCTTTGTGCTCATCTATATTCACGCTCGATGATGTACTAAGGCACCTTGGGAATCTCATTGACATTAATGGTGATCTCCTCAAGACTTGTTAACAGCTTACCTCATTGACCGGTAATCAGTGCGAGCCAGCCATGTTCGACATCAGGAAATATATTCGCATGGTTAGATTCGCACTACATTGGGATTGGTAAGAAGACCTCGGGTTGAGCAATCACTTTGATACATGCTTTGCCCAAAGGCGGCGGAGTTTTTATTGGACAAAGAACACATACACCGTTAAGCATAGATCCACTTTGTATTGGTCGCGGGCTATGTCTTGTCATCTCTCAGATCCATCAGGTATCTTTCGGTGGCTACGATCACCGAGTCATCAAAGTATGTGATCCACATTGTATCTTCTGGTGGCTATACCCTTGGCAATAAAATTATGGATCCGCAGTATATTTTATGGCTACATCTTGTGGTGCTCTGATCACCCAAGCATAGGTATGCCTCGCTTTGCTCTTTTGAAATACCTGAGGGTGGACGCCCTCGAAACAGCCTCAGAGCGCTATGCCTCTATATGCAGCCCTCGTGGAGCCGCTATAACGCCTACTCCTTGCAGATGCCGCCCACTTTTGAAGCCGGCCCCTTGATCCTCTCTGGGAGCGTTCTAGTGTTCTGATGCCCCTTTTGAAGGAGAGCTCCCTAACCTGGGTCAGTTGTTAGACCGGGTGAGGAGAATAAGGAAAAGATATTCGAGATTAGGAGGCAGTTAAGCTCGAACCCTTGGTTTTGTCAAAAGATCTATGATCCAAGGAGGAGGTTCCCAACTTGTTCTAAACATAACTCAAGAGGTCAAACTCCTCCCAACCTATAAGCAAGCTCTATGATGGTGGAAAGTGGGGGAAGAATTGTCGGCATGAAACCATGATCTCATAGGAAACACACAAACAACCAAAGGAGAAGTGATCAAGGAAGCCGCCGTCACCAAAGTTGTGGATCTTCGAAAGCAAGGGTTAGATCTAAGGGGACTTGACGGTTGCCGTGACTGTAAGAGATTCCACGCATTGTGTTAACTGCTTACGTTTATTCTCATTAATATGACACGCTGGCCTGCTTCTTTCTAGTTTGTGTTCCATGTTACATGAACTTATCATTAATTGATAGATCTAATTTCAAGCTAACATCAATAGAGCAGGAAGTGGTCGCATCTTGTTTGTTCAGAACCGCCGAGGAGCAAAGGGATTGCTAACTCTGGAGCGCAAGTGTGGACAAACGGGCCGATTAAGAGGTACTTATGTTATCCTTCCTTCTCATGTATTAGTTTAGATAGATTTGAAAGGAAGTCAGTGTCCACGTTATGCATTTTTCTGTCTAGGGTTAAGGTCAAGCCTTAGAGGCGATCTACTTGTCCGCAGGGATATTTTCCTACAACACCCTGCGCTGTTAGGAATTGATTGGGATTTCAATAAATCCATTGTGGTTGATTTAAAGAAAAGACGAATGATGTTTGAAGGAGATGGCCTTAGGTTCATTGCACTTTTAGATCCCGATGAAGGTCCACGATACACAAAACCCATAAGAGAAGAAGACCACACATATGAATTGGAAAACATATACAAATTAACATCCAGACAATAGGATTACATTAATCCTATGACCGATGGGAACCTAAGCTGGCGAAGTGACAACACATGTTCATCAGATTCAGAAGAAGCACTGGAGAACTAGCAGAATAAAATGTATGAAGTATCTACAAGGAGATGTGCTAGATTAACCAGAGAAGTTCACTGGATTGACACAACAGTAAGTAACTTACCCACCTTTGATGGTCTGAATCCTTTAGAAACCTTCTTGTCAGAATTTGAAGAAAGTGTACCAAGTTCCAACACAACAAAGATTGTTGGCAATGGATGAGGCCTTGAAAGCAGCACCATCAAGATGGTGGGGGACACACAAAATCAACATTACAGACTGGGTACAATGTCGTACTTTGATAACAGTGCGGTTCTCAGTGTAAATAGAAGGTTGCGAATTTAGGTACATAGGTCGAAGTTTCCCAAAGGACCATGTGCGAAGTTGCGAGGAAGCCTGGAGCAACATTCATCAAGAGCAGTGGGTGCACAAATTCATTAACACGTTGGACACAACCCTTATAAACTGGTACCTTCAAGTAGAGCTGCGCCTCATCATTGTAGATTGGGAAGGTATGACTCAGAATTTTGTAACTACATTCTTATTTGAAATTCAATATCCTTCAGTAGATCAAGCATTACAGATTGTAAGACAAAAATTATTTGAGGAGGAATCTAGCCTCCCTTTAGAACAAGAAGAGGACGATTGGACTGCGCCCTCCAGAAACTGAAAGGCTGTTAGAACATCAATGCTGATGAAGACGATGATCCTAGGAAGGTGAACATCGCAGAAACATAAGGATAGAGAGATGTGGAAGTACCGAGAGTTGAGCTACCATTTATTGGACAACCAATCAATATTAAGAAAGTCAATGCTGGAATAGAGCAAACAACGAAGCTTGCAAATGTCATAGATTATTGGGATGCTGCTACTATTGGCAAGATTAGAGAGGTATTGCATGAATATCAGGACTTGTTTCCGACCAATTTCATTGATATGAAGGGAATTAAAGGGCCTATGGGAGAGATGATGATCCCTTTGAAACCAGATGCAAGACCAGTCAAACAGAGACCCTACAGGTTGAACCCTAAATATAAGGAGAAAGTGAAGATTGAGCTTGAATGAATGCTAGAAGCAGGAATCATAGAACCCGTGGAAGAATTAGAGTGGATTATCCCTACGACTGTACAAGACAAGAAGACAAGAGAGATCAGGATTTTCATAGATCTTAGGAAGCTGAATGATGCCTGTCTACATGACCCATTCCCTACACCATTTACTAACAAAGTGTTAGATAATGTAGGAGGCCAAGAGGTATATTCTTTTACAGATGGATTTTCAAGATACCATCAGATCCGGATTGCCAAGGAAGATCGCCATAACACCACATTTGCAACAGAATGGGGATCCTACCAGTAAACAGTGATGTCGTTTGGATTGAAGAATTCCCCAACCATATTTTCCAGGGTGGTGGTCGAAGCATTCAAGGAGTTTCTACATAAGTTTCTAGAAGCATACTTTGATGACTGGACTATTTTTAGTTTATTGAAAAATCATATTGAATGTTTAAGGCTAATGCTAGACAAGTGAAGGCAGTGTCAGATTGCCTTAAACCTAAAGAAGTGCATTTTATTTTCACCATTTGGAGTGTTGTTAGGTCATATTGTATGTAAGAAGGGATTGCTGGTAGATCCATCTAAAATTGCCATTATAGTTGAGCTACCCCCTCCTACTTCAGTCAAACAGCTGCGCACTGCACTGGGACATACTAGATATTACATAAAGTTCATTAAAGGCTATGCCCAGATTACAACACCCATGGAGAAGAGTTTGAAGAAAGACTGTCAATTTCACTGGACAAAAGAATGCCAACAGAGCTTTGACACATTGAAACAAAAAATGGTTACTTCGCCTATTCTGGTTTTTCCAGATTGGAGCAAGGAATTTCACGTGCATGTCGATCCGTCTTCCATTGCATTAGGAGTTGTGTTAGCACAACCGGGAACTGAGACATCGACCACCTATTAGCCTTTGCTAGCAGGAAGATATCAACATCATATATTAATTAGACCACTACTGAAAGAGAAGGGTTAACCATGGTGTATGCGTGTAGAAGTTCCACCACTACTTGCTGGGAGGACACTTTAAAATGTTTACTGATCACTCTATGCTGAAATACCTAGTCAACAAGCCAGTGTTGGGGGGGAGAATATGTATATGGATTATGCTATTTCAGGAATATGATTTCGAAATTGTGGTTAAGCCAGGAAGAATGAACAAAGTTCCTGACCACTTGTCAAGGTTGGAACATGGAGAAGAGCCGAACAATTTGGAGGATACACTATCGTATGCACAACTGTTGGCCATTAGAAAGATTGATGATCACTTCGCAGAGATAGTCCATTTCCTTTCAACAGGAATGGCACCTAGTGAGTATACAATCACTTAGAAGAAACAACTAGTAGTGTGCACTGCAAACTTTTCACTTATAGCTAGACAACTATACAAGATGGGATATGATGAGATACTGAAGAGGTGTGCTATGGAGGCAGAACGACCGCTGATCCTCACCGAACCTCATGAAGGCATCGTAGGAGGACACTACGCAGGGAAAGAAACTGTGCAGAAGGTTCTTAGAGATGGCCTTTGGTGGCCTACCTTACACATAGATGCCAAGGACTATTACAGAGCCTGCGATGTATGCTAAAGAGTTGGGAAACCGTCCAGAAGAGATGAAATGTTGTTAGCACCACAACTGACCTTACAAGCATTTGAGAAATGGGCCATTGACTTCGTAGGACCTATAAACCCACCAGGAAAGCACACAGGAGAAAGGTGCATAATCACTGCGACATAATACTTGACCAGATGGGCCGAAGCAAGAGCGGTTAAGGATTGTAGTGCAACTACAGCTGCACGCTTCATATTTGATGACATCATAACTAGGTTTGGATGCCCAAAGATCCTTATGAGTGATCAAGGCACACATTTCATCAATAAGACCGTTGAAGCCTTGACAGAGGAATTTGCAGTGCATCATTAGAAGAGAACACCTTACCATCCAAAAGAAAATGGGACAGTCAAAGAATTCAACAAGATCTTAGAGACAGTGCTAACGAAGATTTGCAGTGTGAATAGGGATGACTGGGATTTAAGAGTACCAATGGTACTATGGGGCTATAGAACCACTTAAAAGAAGCTAACAATGTAGACCCCTTTTAAGTTGGTTTATGGTCTCGAAGCCGTTGTCCCAATGGAATATTTGGTACCAAGCCTAAGAATCATTTCCTTTATAGGTATGGATGACACTAGCGCTGTTCAAGAGAGGCTCGTACAGTTGGTCAAACTAGAATAAGACAGATTTATTGCAGGATTGCATCAGCAAGTACAGAAGGAAAGAGAGAAGGCCTACCATGACAGGCACATCGAGAAGAAGGCATTTAAGCAAGGTGATTTGGTATTGGTATACGACAGTAAGTTCATGAAGCATCCATGAAAGTTCAGAACACATTGGCTCAGACCATATGAGGTTGCCTATGTTACAGAATGAGGAGCTACACAGTTGAAGACGTTGAATGGAGAATGGAAGGAAGGATTAGTAAACGAGAGTCGGTTGAAATTGTATTATGACAACCAACTGCCTCGCAAATCTTGGTAAAAGCATGAGGAAAAGGGTCTAGGTACCAGGTGCAGTTGAAACTGAGTACCAAACACAAAAAATACAGTCTGCACAAGGAAGGAAAGGAGGCATAGAGCAGAAAGAAAAGGCTTCCCTGCGCAGTCCGAAGACGAAGCAAAGCAGAAGGATCAGATTTGAAGTGCCTTGGGATGAGTCACAGGTGAGTGTTGGGGGCCTGTTGGCCCTTGGTTATGGAAGAAAGCAAAGATCAAGGAAGAGAAGGAAAAATTTGAACTGCACGGAAGACACAGTGACTATTACTGGGTCGAAGTGAATAAAAGAGAAGAAAATACGGAGCGAAGTAAGAGAAAGCAAGCCGTTGGACGAGGAGATCAAGGATGATAGATCAACAAGGAAGATGGATCGTGGACAACTCAACAAGTGGAAAAATCCACCGTTGGATACTTTGGAGCACCGTGTGAGAAGGAAGGAAAGACAAGCTGGCAAAGCCCTGAAAACACAGGTCAAGTTGACCTAGGATTTTAGACACCTAGGGTTTTGGTATCTAGGGTTTTGACACCTAGATTTTGGCCTAAGGCTGTCGGTGAGTGATTGTAATCTATAAATAAGAACCTAGATGAGGAAAGAGGGTTCGTTCTAGTTTTTTTATTGGCATGAGTGATTATATTTGTGAGGGAGAGAAGTTTTAAGTGCAAGATCCTTTTGGTATTGTAAGATCTTCAGCTAGGTGAGGAGATCAGTCTTGCAAATGGGTGTGCAGGAAGGGGAGAGACAGAGAAAAGAAGACAAAAGATCTGCTAGCTGAGAGCATAGACATGAACTGTATGCTTAATATTAATATATCATAAAGCACAATTCTGTGGATGTAGCCCTAGAGAGAGGGTGAACCACGTATATCTTGTATTGTGTGTGATTGATGCTATGTTCTTTGTCATTTGATATTTGCATTACTGTGTTAGATATGATAAATAGTTGTGCAGAGTAGATCTGAGCTGGTAAGTGATATATGAATGTTGTTTTTCTTCTATTAGATCCACTTGATATCCCCATTGGTTGTAGACATCTCTGTCCTGCAACCCCCCCATAGATGCTTCGAGTGAGACTGCATTTGCCTCGCACATGCTTTCCGAAAGGGGCAGTAGTTAGGGCTTGTTGGTGCGCTCTTGAAGTTGAACCCTGGGTCTGCCCCTGTGCCAACATGGGTAATAATAATATATCTTTATATCATAATTTCTATACATATGAGGTTACTCACAACACACAAGCACATAAGTGGAAGGGGAATATCAATGTGAAACAAAATATCAACATTAAGATATCTCATTATACTAAGATAACTTACAACATTGATCATCCCGACTGGGCCTTGATCATCTTCAAGTCTTTGGAGATTCAAAAATTGTGATTGATTGGCTGCATTGTGGGGGTAATTTACAAGTCACCTCTCTGGTGGGTTGGAAGGACAAGATCTTGGAAATAGCAAAATCTTTCAGTACCCTCAAGTTTGCACATATCTATAGGGAAGAGAATGGTGTGGCGGATGCATTGTCAAAAAAAGTGTTAGTTTTTAGCTTGGGAAGGTACTTCGCATGTTTTGTCTTGTATGCAGATGTTACCTTAATATTTACACTACCAGGCACTTAACTTTGTAATAGTTTTTATAAAGTTGTTTTAAGTGGTTCTTTTATTAAAGTGACTTTTTAATAAAGTGTACCTTCTGTTTTTAAAGT
>SNQJ01S0066290.1:46591-67524 GCA_010110895.2 Picea sitchensis | reverse complement strand
TGAGTGTGATAGGTCCACTTAACATCAAATATATAAAATGTTTCTCCAATAATTTATGTGTTATGAATTTTAGGATCACCATAAGCAATGCTCTGAGTTGAATTTCCAAAATTTCCATACATGTCTCAAGTTTCATCAATCAAATTGGTTGTTAGCATTATTGAAAACAAGTCATGATGTAGCATCTTAGTAGAAGTGTTGGAAGATGATTGATATTCAGGTTGTTTTATAGAGACTGCAACCTCCAAGCATATTTCATTTAGTTCACATCTAGGATGCAACTCTACTGAATTGATAGTTTCTAAGATGGCATTACACTTTTCTTTTGTGACTGGAATCTCTTTGATGGAGGAGCCGTTACTAATGTTTGATTTTTCCATAGGTTTATTTGATGTTGGAGATTTACCTTTGAGATTTTACAACAACTCATTCACCATGGGGGTTTGTGATCCAATTAGGCTTGCTAGCAACATCTTCAAATTCACAATTTGTGGCGAGTGACGTCACTTTGTCCCTAGGAGAAGGCCTTGGGCATTGCTCAACTGATCTATTCACCTCTGCATTGCATTGCCTGGTTGAGCTTGGCATGTTGAATGAGAAAATGGGAGTAGTTTGAGGAATCCCATACTTGATTGCTAAAATTCAAATTACTAGTTGGGATCTCGGATACCTAATGTCTTCCTCTATGATCGAAAATGGATCATTATATAATTTTTCATCTATTTTGGTACTTTTTAGCTGGAAAACTAAGCACTGCTTATAGGCCCATTTGAGCCCTTAAACAACAAATTTTGGGGTAAAAAATTTACCAATAAAGCTCCCAACCTTGTGATGTTCTACACATTGAGAGTTTTGCAACAATGCAAACCTCAATTGGAATTTGTATGTGGAAGTTATTCCTCCCACAAGTTGACGTATCTTGTTGACCACCATGATTTTGAGTGAATGCCACATCAACGTACATTACTCACACATGTGGAGCTAGTCACTTGTGGACTTTTCAAGAAGATTCTAGAGTGTCCAAAACCTTAACATTATTTGGGAGTTGATGCAAGCAAAAACCCTAACCTTAACCCTATATGACTTTGTTAAATATTGGTTGTTGGGGAAGGAAGGGTTCCATTCTTATTGTATTGTTATTGTTACACAGTTGAGTAGAGCATCCTGGAGTAGGATATTTGAAGCCGAACAAAGGGAGTAGAAGATCTTGTAGAAACCATACTACTCCATAGTGAGTGCCCCTTTTTTTGTATTTGAACTTCATAATTGAGAAGAAAAGAGCAGAGCATAGGCCCCACCTTTTAGTTGAGTTTTTACGGTATTGGGTTTTTCCAAGGTACATCTTGTGTTCATTATGTGGATGGTGTGTTATTTTCTTAGCATCTTTCATTTTAGTTTCAATTCATTTAGTATTTTCATGCAATAATTTAGTAACATCAAATCTAAATCTTGAGTAAAACATTGGATAACAAGAGATTTCAGAAAACTTGTAAGATTTATTGTGACAAACTCTTTCTAGTGGAATATCCATGGTAGTTTACAAATAAATTTGCCTCTATGGTAGAGCGGTGCTAATTTAGGATTGGTCTACCTCTTCTTGGGATCTCTCTAAAAGTGTAAAGTACCCAACAACTTATGTACTCTGTTAAGGCTACAAGGTACTTCATAACCACCAATTCCACTCTAAATTTGTTGCTCTAATACCTTTCCTCATTGTCCTATTATGAATTAATTAATGCATGCAGGCATGGAAATGTAGACTTATGCAAACGCAATTAAATCATTCAATGGACAATGACTCCATAGTTATAGATACAAGATTAACATGGAAACATAAGTAAAAAAACTAGAAACTATTTCACTTCATAACATAAACAACATTAGTTCAACGTATTCATAAATAAGTCATGAACACTTATCTTTCTGGAAATCAACCACCAACTGGATGCAAAAGAAAGTCATTCCACCCAACCATAATATCTCTTTTTCACTTAATCTCTCTGCATTAGAGGCCACCCCCGAGTTGAGGCTATGAAGCCACAAAGGATAATTTACCTATGGTTGGCTCTAGCTCTCTTCACATAGCCCAAATTCCCAAAATTCAGGGTTTGTTGACTTCTACAACTATCCTAATACATAGCCATCTTTCCCCATCGGCCGATACAACCCAAGGAATGTGATCCCCTTCTTTTCTCTATATTCCCTTAGGAGATTCCACTTCCCTCTAGGGCTCCAACATAGATCAACCAGGAAATCTCATTGTTGGGAATCCATGGATTCTCAATTGTAATTAATTTTCCTCAAATACAACAATTTACCATACACACAATCAACCATTTTTAATAATTTTATTACAACAACAATACATTAGCTTTAGCTCATAGAGAAAACCTGCATGAAGAATGAATATGAATCATGGAGTATATTTGCATGCCCAAAATCATGGAGTATATTTGCATGTTAATAATAAATCATGTGTCTTCATAGGAAGTACATGTTTCCCCTCTCTTAGAACTAATCACAAGGATAATGGAATGATAATTAAGGAGGGTTAAGGACTTAAGATTACCAATAATATTATCTTCTTTTAGCCCCCTTAATACTCCCTAAGCCCCCTTTCTTTCCCCACTTGTGGACTCATAGCCCCATGTGTTTTTTTTCCTTCACCTTCTAGAGCCTATAATGTATTTTTTTATCATTCAATGTACCATTTTACATATTACATCATTTGGATCTCAACCATTCATCATGTACACATATACATTACTAATTTGGGGATCAAAACTAGGGTATTATATTCCCCTCCCCCTAGATTTTGAATCATCCTTGGTTCACACCACCTTTACATACACTATTTTTTACATCAAAATTTCAAAACAAATGTGGATATGCCTCCTACATTGCATCCTTCAACTCCCACATTGCTTATTCAAGGTTGTAATGAGTGCATTGTACCTTTACTTTCCCTGTGACTCTATTCCTAAGCATCGCAACCTTCATATCCAATAAACACATTGGTTGTACTTAGAAGTCTTCTTTAGGTTCCACTTGAATCAAAATTCAGTCAATGACATGGTTAGGGTCATGCACATACTTTTTCAATAATGACACATGAAATACATTATGAATTTTTATGGAAACATGCAATGAAAGCATGTATGTAACAAGCCCTACCCTATCCAATATCTCAAATGGACCACAATATCTAGTTGCTAACTTAGTGCAACTTCCCAACTTCAAAGATCTCTTCTTTGGATTCACTTTCAAGAATGCATGCTCCCCAACTTTAAATTTTCTTGATATCGTGCCTTTATAGATTTCCTTGATATCGTGTCTTTATCTACATAACTCCATTGTATGTCATGTATTTTCTTTAAATTCTAGTTGATCTTTGATAATTTGTTCTTCCATTTCTTAGAGCAAGTCTGGCCCAAGTACTACTATGTCTACTAGATTGTCCAACCAAAAGGAGTATCACACTTCCTACCATATAAATCTTCAAATAGACTCGTCTTTATTAAAACTTGATATCCATAATTATAATCAAATTCAACTAAATGCAAGTAGTTCTCCCACTTGGATGGCTTATCTATCACATACATTATTAACATGTCTTCAATCACTTGATTAACTATCTCTATTTTCCCATCTATTTGTGGATGATAGGTTGTACTAAAATAAAGATTTGTACCAAAACCCTTGAATAATCCTTTCCAAAAGTTTAAAGTAAACTTTGGATCTCTATATGAAACAATTGCCTTAGGTATTCCATGCAACCTGACAATCTCTTTCATGCACATTTCTGCTATTAGTTGTCTTATAAGTCAATTTAAACAAGATAAAGTGAACAACTTTTTTAAAATTTTCTACCACTACTATTATGGAGTCATGTTGCCTTGTTGTATTGGGAAATTAAATGATAAAATCAATGGTTACCACTTCTCATTTCCACTTTGGAATAGGAAATGGCTAGATAGAAAACCTATTGGATGTCTATGTTCAACTTTCTATACATTTGGTTATATAATCAACAACATTTTTTTCCATTTATGGTCAAAAGTATTCACTTCTCACTGGTGCAATTATGTTTTGGTAACTAGGATGTCCAACATATTGAACATATGCATTTATTTTAATACTTTCATTTTTTAATCCATAAGAATTAGGAATATACACTCCATTTTATACATAAGAATTTCATCTTCTTCCTGCTTATACTCTTCATATTTCAACTATACATTTTCTTGTTGTAATCCTTATTTTACCTATGAGAAATGTTCATTTGAAATAAGAGCTTCCAAAATTTTGTTTTTCAAATATAATTCGCACATGCTAATGGTTGTAGCATGCATTGCATGTGCTATTTTCTTTCCCTCTAATATATCTAGTATTAAACTCATATTCACTAAGAAATTCTAGCCATTTTTTTGCTTGACATTTAAAGTTCGTTGTTCAAATAAATATTTCAGAACACTGTGATTTGTTCTTAACTCAAATTCCCTCCCCATTAAATAATGTCTCCACATTTTCAGTGAATGAACTACGATAGTAAGCTCTAAGTCATGTGTGACATATTTCTTCTTGTGTTATTTAAGCTTTCTATATTCATAACAAATCACATGTCCTTTCTGGGTAAGAACTCCACCAAGTCTCTCTTTACAAGCATATGTACATACCACAAAATCTTCACTTAGGTCAACAATCTTGAGAATAGGTTCATTAGTAAGTAATTCCTTCAAAAGTTGGAAGCTTTTTTCACACTTTGGTGTCCATTCAAATTTAATTATTTTCTTCTTTAAATATGTAATGGGATGAACAATCTTCGACAATCCTTCTATGGATATTTTTTAGTATCCAACAAGCCCTGTGAATGACCTTACCTCTGTCATGTTCTTAGGTGTAGGCCATTCTTTAATATCTTCAATGTTCTCTAGATCTACTATTATTCCTTCCCCAAAATGATGTGCCCCAAGTAATGAATTTACCTCTGGTAACAAGAACACATGTTTAACTTAGCATACAAATGATGCTCTCTTAGCACTTGTAGTACCAACCTCAATTTCTTTTCATACTCCTCCCCTGACTTTGAAAAAATAAGAATTTCATCTAGGAATACAATGACAAATCCAAGTAATTTCTAAAAATTGTGTTCATTTAGTACATGAAGGTAGATGGTGGATTTGTCGGTCCAAATGGCACCACTACAAATTCATAGTGTCCATACCTAGTTCTAAAAGTTGTCTTGTTGGTGTCTTCATCCTTTATCCTTCCCTAATGGTAACCTAACCTCAAGTCTATATTTGAGAAGATATTTGCTTCTCTTAGTTGATCAAACAAGTCATTAATTCTAGGTAGATGATATTTATTCCTCACGGTGACTTTGTTTAGCTGTCTAAAATCAATGCATAGCCTGAAAGTTCCATATTTGTTCTTTACAAAGAATATTTATGCTCCCCAATGAGAGACACATTGGCCTATATACCCCTTCTTTAACAATTCTTCTAATTGCATTTGCAACTCCTTCAATTCCAGTGTACTCATTATATATGGAGTCTTAAATACTATTGCGGCTCCATGCATCAAATCAATAGAATCATTTGTTGGTGGAAAACCCAGTATTTCCCCAAATATATCTTCAAATTCCTACAACACTGGAAGGTATTCAAGACGGGTCACTTGATTGGATCTTTCACATGAGTTGCATATAATTGACATCCTTTCTTGAAGCATCTCTTTAGTTGTAAGAATGAAATCTCCCTTATAGAAACGGGTCTTGGAGTTCCTTTCACTGTCCTCTTCTTTCTTTCTTCATCATGACAAGTAAAAGTTTTGTTATGGCAATCTAGAACATCATGATTCACATCCAACCAATCCATTCCAATGAGGACATCATATGAGCCAAGTGGTGTTATATTTAGGTCTAGAACAGTGCTAACACCATTCATATCTAATGGAGAACCTTTGACAATCTCATTAATTTTCCTTTAGTCCCGATAACTAGTTGAACCAACCATGTTTTTTCATAATTACTTCTCTTCAAATGAAATTGTTCAACCGAATTAGAGCTAATGTAACTATGATTTGCTCCTAAATCAATTAAAATTGCTATAGGTTGATTGATAATCTTACCTTCAACATCAATCATGTTTTATTGATGGTATGTCTGTTGGTTTTTCAAGACTGCATATATTTGTAGATTTTAACCTTGTATAATATTTACTGCAAACAGATTTTCAGTAAAAGAATAGAAAATATACAATGGCAAATACAAATATTACACAGAGATTTTTCCCCTGGAAATCCAAACTGGGAAAACCAACATATTTTATATTCATTCATAGTATTACATTGTTTACAATACAATATACATATAGGAGTCAACGACATCCAAAACCCTAACCCAATGACCTGGATTAGTCAACAACTCTAATTCCTTAACCGGAAATAGAAAACCATCGACAAAAACCATGTGCCAAAAAACCGCCAAAAAATGCAACACGTTTCCTGAGGCAAAGAATATAACACATACCCAATAATATTATGGGGATGTTCCTACCCACATCTTCCATTGTAGTTGCTTCCTATATGTTGTGCAAATTCCTCATTCTATCTCTCTTATAAAGTCAATCTCTATACAAATGGTCTCCTTCACATCCCCAATGTTTGATTGGTTGTCTTTCTCTTTTCCATGCCTTTTCCCCAAGGATTTAGCTATCTTAGATCCACTCTAAGCTAATTGACTTTGTTGATATGTGTTAGTATTGTTCCTAAAGAAATGAGGTTTGAATCCCTTCTTCCTCTTGTCTAGTTTGTCATTTTTCTTATCTTTTCAAGACTTTTAGAAAATTGCTCTGCGTTTGTTTTGACCATATAGGTATTTGACAAAAGTAATATCTCTTCCTGGGCTCTCTCCATCTCTAGTTCGATTCGCATTCCCTCCCAATTCAATACATAGAATAATGTTTTTTTGAATTGTGCAGACAATCCGGTTTTGGTGGTGGTGTAGTGAGGTTATAAAGGCCCCGTGGGAAGAGGAAAGCCGCAGTGACAGGTTGGAGTTGCTTTCTTTGACAGCCACCCAAATCACCTGCCGATGCTTTGCTGTCTGAGCCGCACAAATCAGCTGCCGCCGCATGGTGCCTTTCTTGCTTTCTTGGCCGCCCAAGTCACCTGCAGTTGCTTTCCGACGTTAGAGTTTTGTCGCCAGCGAGTCTCCGACATTGAGTAGAGTTAAAAAGAACGTGAGTATCATGGGACGTGGATGACGTGTTTATGAGCGGCACGCCACGCGTCCAGTCCTGTTATTCGAAGAAAATTTATTATAAAATAAACATCATATTTAAAATTTATTATAAAATAATAATGAAAAATTCATTAATATTATATATAAAAATTAAAAACAAAAATTAATATCAAAATACAATTTTCGAGGAAATAAAAATTTCTAAATTTTGTATAAAATTTAAATAGATAATAGTCATAGTTATTGTTATAGTGGTTTCTATAGTGATGAGGAAGACGTTCCAAATCATGACTATGTGTAATGTTTTATTTCTAATAATTACACATTTACCAAAAAAAAAAAAAAAAAATTGGTTTTATGGACTATTAGCAATTTATGATCAACATTCTTTTACTAATTTTCATCAAAAAATTCCTTCTACTTTGTTGTGCATGAATTTATAACCAACACTATAGATTGTTTGAGGTAGTTGGAAGGTTTAGAATCCCCATCCCTAGAATCCCCCTCTTCCCCCTCTTGTAACACTCAACCTCTCCCAATTCATCTTTATGACAATGTTTCACTTATGTGTTCCTCTTGTTCTTGTTTTCTTTGGCTCTTACATTGGCATCACAACAATTTTATGGGCGAGTGGATGGTTGGTTGAGTTAATGTGGGGCCCTTCACATTAAACTGCAACTTCATGCCTCTTCGCCAACTTTAGTAGCAACAAACATTTATTATGCAACCTCTTTGATTCTTTGATAACATTGTTTTGAACTCCCAATTGCAAATGATTTTGTCTTGATCTAAGTCATCACCATTCGAAGTTTATTTCATATCCATTTTGGATCATCAACCCAACCCAAAGTGCACATGAATCAACAAAATCTCTCACAAATATTCCTCTGAGCATCTCAAACAAGCTCCAACCAACCATGGACCTCTTCCTCTCAACCAATCACAATATAAACATGACCTATCTCTTATTTGTTTCACAATGCCTTAGGAAATCAATCTCAGAAAGTGGTCTAGTGTAGGGAAGGAGAGTCCATCTACTAGTTGTCTTCTAGTAAAAACTTGATATATTAATATCTCGCTTTCAAAGTCAAAATCCAACACAAACATTATGGCAATTATGTTTATAATATGCATCAATGAGATATCTACAAAGATATCTTTCCATTCAACATTCCATTAGCATAGTGAAATGGTTTTGAAGTTAAGACAAAAAAACACCCACAAAGAATAAGTTAGGTTTGTAATGCTAAGGCATCAGAATTCCTAGAAGATAATGAAGAATAAGCACCATCATCATCTATTAGGGGCAACATATACTAAATAATTTAAAACAATGCAAGAACTCCAAAGGTATTTCCAAAGAGAGTGGAGGAACCATCCATATGACATATGACATCCGCTATTCCCCAAAGGAAATCACCCTCACTTCCCTTATTGCAGCATCATGATCGCCCTTTATGCTCTTAGCAGCCATTATCATGGACTTATTATAAGAGAGAAAATGTTTATATGATTCCTTTGCTCGTGTGAAAAAACGTACGTGGGTGAAACTGACCATTCCATCAAGATTAAAATCCAAGAACATGTAACTGAGATTGAGTGCAATATTGTTCTTCCATCTATATTGGTTGAACACTTAGACAAGACTAGCATCACATTTTCATTGAAGAAACCAAAGTTTTATTGGCCAATATTGACCATTATTACAACAAAAAATTCAAAGAAGTAATCAAGATTGAAAAGAGGCCAAATAACCTTAATAATGATGTTGGTTGGAAAATCAACTAGAATTGGATCCCAATATTATCAACCAAATAAGATTCAATGTATCTCATTATAATTTTTCTCCCTTTAACGCCTATTAAAATCAACTTTGGTCTCTCGAACCTTAAGAAAGGTAAGGAGTTAGTTGGTTTGATTTAGAATTTTAGTTATGTGCTTGATTAGTTTTAAGAGAAGAAATCATAAAACACCCTATTTTTTATGAGTTAAAAGGTTATGAAAATCAGTGTTTTAACAAGTATTTTGAAATTGCAATATAATGAGGGTGAATGCAAGATATTTTTTTTAAAAAGTACTTTTCATTTTTAATGTGACAAAATTGACAAATTCTATTGACCTCCTAAGTTTTAGAAATTTTCCAAAGCTCTCTTTCACTATGAAACTCATGAAACAATAAAATAATAAATAATAAAGTTGAAAAACCATACTTGAATTAATTTAAAATCAAAATTAAATTTAAGATATAATTTTTCAAAATAAAATAATTTTATTAAACTACTTTATTAAATTAATTAATTTTTCCTCAAAATTTAAATAATCAATTATAATTTAAATAAATAAATTATAACTCAATTAAACTAAACTAAATTTAATTTAATTTAATTTAATTAAAGTAGTATAATTACAATTAAACAAACTATAGCAAAATAAAAACAAATTTAAAATAAAAATGAAAACCAATCTTAAAACAGATTTCAAAGGATTGTCTTCTAATTATGTTAATAAACATTAAATATAAAATTTTCTTTACAATTTATTTTGATGATGAACCATATTGGTTC
Source organism: Picea sitchensis (assembly GCA_010110895.2). NCBI lineage: Eukaryota > Viridiplantae > Streptophyta > Pinopsida > Pinales > Pinaceae > Picea > Picea sitchensis. The sequence goes on along the minus strand of SNQJ01S0066290.1, from coordinate 57,717 downwards.
AAAAAGAACTTTTAAAAAACAAATATAATAATTCAAAAAGAACTTTTAAACAAACATATAAAAAGATGAATTTCATATTGCTAGAACATTTGATATTACTTATTGTATTATTACAAGAAGTAATATTTTTTTGTGAATATTTCTATGAATCCAAATCTAAGGTGTTTTACTTAAATTTGTAAAAATTATTCAAAGTTTATGCTTAAGACAAAGTTTAATTTTTAATAAATACAATTTTATATTTTATCGAATTACATGAGTTATTTTATGGTACTGAATCAAATTTTTATTAAAACTTAATAATTCTATTCATTCAAAATTGTAATTTTAATAAAAAAAATTATTTGGTTAAATGGAAAAAGTCAAAAACATATAACATCTAATCTTTTATTTAAAACAATTTCATCAATTTAAAATTACAATTTTAAAAAAATAATTAAACAATATAACAAACTTTTAAAAAATAAAAATAAAAAACAACTTTTAACTTAATTTATATTTACAACAAAAACTTATAAATTTTAAATCATAATAATTCAATTATTTATTATTTTATTTATAAAAAATTCACTAATTATAACACTCCCTACATAACTTTCCATAAAATTTTAATCCAACTTACCTTCCCAAAACATATCCTCCAAATCATCACCATCCAAAAGCTATATATCATACTTCTTATAAAGTGGTTATGAAACATCAATCTAAATACTTTTCCAAAATAGGTGGTTTGAGTTAAAAAAAACTAGAGTTATAAATTTTGAGATTTATTTTTCTATATCAACTATTTTCCTAACAACCCATAACTTGCAAGATACTCTAATTTTCCAAAATAGGTGGTTTGAGTTAAAAAAACTAGAGTTATAAATTTTGAGATTTATTCTTCTATATCAACTATCTTCCTAACAACCCATAACTTGCAAGATACTCTAATATGACACCATTTATATTGGTAAGGTTTTACCATTTCAATTTTGAAAAGAATGATGGTAAAATAGATTATGGGTTGATCTTATCTTCCAATTGGCAAGATACTCTAATAGGAAACCATTTATATTTATATGGGTAAGGTTTTACCATTTCAATTTTCAAAGGAATGATTGTAAAATAAATTATGGGTTGATTTTATCTTCCAATTAATTAGTGAGCAAAAGAATTAAAAGATATCTTTTAGTAGTAACGAATTAAAAGATATCCTTTAGGAGTAATTGGAGTTTTTACTAGTAACTTAGAGTTCTTGTAGTAACTTGGAGTAGGAAACCATTTATATTGGTAAGGTTTTATCATTTCAATTTAACTTAGAGTTCTTGTAATAATTTCGAGTAGGAAACCATTTATATTGGTAAGGTTTTATTATTTCAATTTTCAAAAGAATGATTGTAAAATAGATTATGGGTTGATTTTATTTTCCAATTAATTAGTGAGCAAAAGAATTAAAAGATATCTTTTAGTAGTAACTTGGAGTTCTTGTAAGTGATGTATGAAGATATGAGAGAAGATGATAATTCTAGATGAGATATGATGATTTGCCAAAAAAGAAGAGGAAACTTTCTGAAGATGATTCACACAAATCAGAATGAAAGTCAAATTAGCAATCAAGAATTATATGTGTATTTGGATTAATTCAATTGAAATTAATTTTGAATAAAAAATACAAGAGTATCTTTTATGCAACTAATGTATAATAATGTACAATTGCTCCTTTATCATACTTATATGGAAAAACTCGGTAGTACATATATTATTATGACAAGGTTAGCAAACTACACTTGCATGAGTGCCATAGGTCCACTTATCATCAAAGATATAAAATGTTTCCTCAACCATTGATATGTTATGAATTCCAGGATCACCACAAGCAATTCTCTAAGATGAATTCCCATATATGTCCCAAGTTTCATCAATCAAATTGATTGTTATCGTTATTGAAAACAAGCCATGATGCAGAGTCTCAATGAAAGCGTTGGAAGATGATTGAAGTTTAGGATTTGTTGTAGAGACTGCGGCCTCCAAGCATTTCATCTAGTTCACATCTGGGCTACAACTCTTCTTAATTGACAATTGCTAAGCTGGAACTACACTTTTCTTTTGTGAATGGAAGCTCTTGGATGGAGGAGTCCTTACTAATGTCTGATTTTGACATATGTTTACTTGATGTTGGAGATTTACCTTTGAGATTTCACAACAATCTACTCATCATGGGGGTTTGTGATCCAATTAGGTTGTTAGAAACATCTTCAAATTTACAAGTTGTGGTCAATGCCATCACTTTGTCCCTAGGAGAAGACCTTTTCACTTCATAACTGAGAAGAAAAGAGCATAGCCCATTTCTTTTTATTTGCACTTCATAATTGAAAAGAAAAGGGAAGAGCATAGACATTACATTCTAGTTGGTTCTATCCCATGGGTTTTCCCCACGTACATCTTGTGTTCATTGTGTGATGGTCTTTTATTTGTGTAGCTTCTTTCATTTTGGTTTTAGTTAATTTAGTATTTTCATGCATGAAGCTAGAAACATCAAACTTGAATCTTGAGTGAAACATTGCATAACAACAGATTTCAGAAAACTTGTAAGATCTATTGTGACAAACTGTTTCCAATGGATATCCCCAACAGCTTACAAAACACTTTGCCTCCACTTGGCAGAGTAGTGCTCATTTAGGAAAGGATGGGTCAACAACTCTACATTGTCTACATCTTCTTAGGATCTCTCCAAACTATTTTTTTAAGGAAATCTTAGATTTGAGGTGAAAGTGATGTAAGCAACTCAAGCAACTCCTTTGTGCAGCCAATCCAATACATTGCATTGAAGGAACTATAAGTGTGGTTCCATGGATACATACCAGTGGCCAACTCCAACATAGATCATCCAAGAGAAAAAATATTAGAAATAGGTTCTTATCCCTCCTCATTCACTACCTATAGAGATGTCCACTAAGGGGTCCCCCTCAATTGCAGGGCCTCCTAGCCTTTCTCCTCAGCACCAAAAATCTTGGCAAGTTAGCAAAGAAAAAGTAAGAAAAGCTTCACACCAATGGCACCCACAAGAACATTATTTCCCTTGATATCACATTACATAATCCCCTACCTATTGTTACAAGGAAAATCTCTCTATGGTTAGGGGAAAACCACAATAGATGGAAATGATTGCAGAAATCAACTCCAATCTCAGATATGCTATATAAGTAAATATGCTAACGAGACAAGATAAAGAGCTTACCTCGTCCAGACGTTCGATGAATTCCATCGTTGATCACTTGACTCAAAGAAATACACCTATAACTTGTTCTCAACAACCAAGAAACGCAAGCATATGGTGATAATATATAAAGTTATCACATTCAATAGCATAATCCATCAACATTCATAACAAATACACCCATGGAATAACAATTCAAATATTTGCAAGATATTAATTGGACAAGAAAAGAGTATTTCTATGAAAATGTAATCAGTAGAAGTGAATGAATTACAAATTTTTGTGTCGACATGGTTCGGAACCGAGAAAATAAGTCCCTTCCAGCTGGGCTTCCACCACTTCAATCCTCCACCAAAGGCAAGCTCATATAAGAGAGACAATGAGGTTCTCAATCAAATAGGGAAGAGCTTGGGGGTTGAACAATGTGTTCAGACTTAAAAGGACCAAGGGATGAAGACTCAATATGAAGTGAATAATTTCTCTAGAGTAACTTTGCTCTCAAAGTTGAATTCCTCTCCTCTTTTCCATAGCTCGGATATGGCCCTTTTATAGCCTTCAAATGGAACTGAAGGGTCAAGTCAGAACATTTCCAGTATATGGAAGGTCAAGGATCATGGATCTCGTGACGTGACATGGAAACCCGACACCATTTTTTAATTTTGGGCACAAAACCCGATGTACGCATGTTGTAGTGGTGCAACCTACGTATACGCATGATGTACAATAGTTAGGGTGCGTATATGTGGAAAAATATTGTTTTTAGCTTTGGGATTTGTAAAAAGGGACTTCAAGTCTGCACAGGGAAATGGAAACAGGCCTTCTGAGCAAATTTGTAGTGGTGCAACCTACGTATACACATGATGTACAATAGTTAGGGTGCGTATATGTGGAAAAATATTGTTTTTAGCTCTGGGATTTGCAAAAAGGGACTTCAAGTCTGCATAGGGAAATGGAAACATGCCTTCTGAGCAAATTTGCATAGGGTGAGGCAAATCTTGCTATAAAACATATGGAGGAAATGGATTCCACTTAGGATGTCATGAGTGTAAGCCATGATATTAGATTCATTCAACCACCATCCAAACTAAAAGAAATCATAAGTGTAGAATACACTTACTACACTAATTAATGAGAGAAGAATGTGCAAAAACTAAATAAACATAATTGTGGTAACAAAAATACAAAAACATACAACCATTAAACAATGATTATCGGGGAAAACCTTTTCGGGAGAAAACCCCCACACTCCAAAGCACACTCAATTCATTATTCAACAACTAAGAAATGGTTACAATACATTACAGAGTTTGTGTGCTCTCAACAGGAATATTCAATAGCATGGATGTTCTAGAGAAATTTTGGAAGCATAATAGTAAGTTAAAAACTCTATATCTACCTCCAACCCAAGCTCTCAAAAAATAAGCATAACAAAACCATAAACCATGTATGGTTCTCCAATTTTGCATGTTGGAAACCATCATCAATTAATTGGCCAATTGTTATTGCTCAACATCAATTTCTTGCCACTACTCAACATTCCTTGAGTTAATTGCTCTGCTACAAATATGCAAGGTGTATGACATAGTTTTCTCAACATTCTCCCCAAAGAAATGGTATTGGATATCAATGTGCTTTGTTTTCACATGAAAGGTTGGGTTCTTAGCTAGACAAACGACATTATTAATATCACGTTGAACTATAATAGCTCTCTAGCTTATCCCTACATATGAACACCATTTAATAACCCAAATGGTCTTCTTACAAGCATGAGTAGTTTCCATATACTTTGCCTCTACAGTAAACAAAGAGACCACCACTTGTTGCTTTCTCATCCAACTTATTGTTGCACCAGACCATCGAAACACATATCTGATGGTAGATCTCCTTCTATCTACACCCCTCTCCCAATCAAAATCCACATAACCTTATATATCCACTGATTTTTGGTCCCTTGAAACATTATTGTGATAACAAATGGAATATTCAAAAGTATCTCGTAAATACTTGAAGACCCTCTTCATTGTAGCAGGCTAATGTTCACATCTAGGATTAACCATGAATCGACTCAAGACTCCCACTGTTTGGGAAATTTATGGTCTAATACAGACTGTAACATACATCAATATACCAATTGCACTAGCATAAGGAACATAAGCCATATCCTCCACTGTTGTGGGTGTTGAAGGACATTACTCCATTGAAATCTTAGTCCCATAGAAATTAGAATAGACAATGGCCTACAATCTACCATGCAAAAACTTTGCAGTGTAGAGTTCACATACTTACTCCGGCTTAACCAAATATTTATGGTCTTTATCTCCATTCCTAAGATATATTTTGCATCCCCCAAGTCCTTCATGCCAAATTGTGCTAAATGTTGAGACTTCAAATCACATCCTTACTATTACCAAAAAAATAGCATATCATCTACATACAAAGTGATAACGAGGAAATGACCACCATCATGTTTGTAATATACAAATTGATTTGATTTGGATATTAGAAATACCAATCCCAACACAAAAGAATCAAACTTTTGGTACCACAGTCTAAGACATTGTTTGAGACCATATAAAGACCTTTTTAATTTGCAAGCAAATGACTCTTTAACTTTTTCAATGTAGTGCTCTTGTTGTGTCTTATAGATCTCCTCCTTCAAGTCATCGTGTAGGAATGGTGTTTTCACATCCATTTATTCTATCTCTAAATAAAAAGATTCTACTACAAATAATATAAACTTAATAAATTTTTACTTAGCAACTGGGGAAAATATCACCAAAGTATATCCCCTCAACCTAGGCATATCCTTTCTCAACCAATCGTGCCTTGTAATTTTCATCTTCTTTTTTAAACACCTGTTTTCATCCAACGTGTTTCTATCCATTAGGAAATGGTACTAAGTCACATGTATCATTATTTCTAATATGATCCATAATTAAGGGATTGAGAGTCCACACAATTCACCAATACAGATTCCTAATGTGGAGTAAAATTACTCTGTCTTATATAATTACTATTGGACTGGAATATGCTCCACCATATTAAATCACTTGTATTGAGACATTATTTGAAACCCCTATGTCTATGTTATGCTACAATAACTATGAGTTTTGGCTCTAAGGGAAATTATACACCGTGCTACAAAATTGAAATCAATTTTTGTACAACAAAATATTCTACTATCACATTCCAATTCTGAGTTAAAAAAAGAAATATTTTTCTACAGAATTGTTGGTACACCTCAAAATTATTTGCTAATAGGTTGTGGATCATACCAAGGCAACAACAAAATTGATGAAAGAGGTAATAACCATTTGTGGGTAAGTGAGTTGATGTCTCAAGCTGCAAAGAATAGCTAGGGATGCATCCAACCAATATAAAAATGAATCAAAACATGGTTGTGTGCAAAAATGGATCTGTGGTCTGTGTTTAAAAAAATGAATTGTTGTGAGTGTAAAAATAGATTTGGTGCATGTATATGCATATAGCAATGTCCAACTCCTTAGGGGGGAATGAATCACAACATGGTTGTGTGCAAAAATGGATTTGTGGTTTGTGTTAAAAAAAAAAAAAATTGTTGTGAGTGTAAAATTCAAAATTGGCACATATACTTCAACATTTAATGGGGATTCTATTAAGCTCATGAGATAAATACAGAGGGGTGAGCTATAAACAGATTGTGTCTATTGTTACTCATTGACAATACAAAATTGAATGCATCCATGGCTCATAGACACCTTTGCTCATCATGGATAGGCTTTGTGACTCCTTTGTCTTCCGATATTCAAGCAAGTTGCCCTCTTTGAGCTCTCATTTCTGCTACTATTCCCAAGTTCTCCTTGCATCTCCTTGTTTATCTCTTCACTATATTCTTCATTTATTTCAATGGGATTCCTTTGGAAGACCGACCATCAGAATGGTTTGTTTCCACTTTCAATTTTGTCGAAAAAGACAAAATAAAATAAAAAGAACAATGACATGCTTATTACAAATTTACAAGAGGATCCAATTTGGAACACGCCTCCCCATTTATAGGATTTTTGGTCCCCAAAATCTTAAAATCCTTTCGATATTCTTCTTCTCCTATTATCAAGCAAACTTTGGAAAATCTCCAAGAAAGGGTGCCTTCGTTGTAGGATGGAAGATAAGAGTTAAATAGGGGATACCTTTGGCATAAGAATGATGTCCATCTTATGGATAGATATGACATTCATTGTTGTAATAGGTCATTGGAAAACCACCACTCCTTGGGCTACAAGTGGAGCCAACTCCTCTTTACCCTTGACCTTGACTCTCCAAGTTTCCTTCTTGGTTGTTCTATTTTTGGGATGGATTTTCGGGTGAAACCTCCAACATTTGGACTCCCAATGTCCATTCAATATATAGTGCTGGAAATAGTACCTACATGATCTTCTTGTCCTTCTAGAGTGCCAACAATTTCTAGCCTTATGACCCCTTTCCTTGCAACAAAAAAAAACCAAAGATACTATCCCATACGTTTTTGGTTTGTGATGATGCTTTTTGGCTTGGTTTCTTAGTCCCCCAAGAGTTGGAGGAACTTTGGGTGGTGGAATCATCTCTTTGTTTCTCTATTCCATGCCTCTACAATAAAATTTGAGTGGCTTGTTGCACATACCTTTTCTAGCTACCTTTTCCTCCACGGGAATTCCTTCTTTTTTGATTCCTCTTGCCTTGACGAAGGTGGTTTGACTTGAACTTGTGCTAGATTCTTGTCTACTGAATCCTAGGCCTTCATACTTGGGCCTTCGTTGAGCTACAATGGGGATCATAATCCCTTGGCCTTGCCTATCATACCCCGTTTGCTTCATGAGCTTGGAATCGATGCCTCTAGTATGCTTTTCAAAGTCAATGAAGGTCTCTTGAGGAAGGATCTTAGAATATAAGTAAATATCAATCTTAAGTTAGTAATGGTGTTGGATTCGATAGTGGAAATGGAAGGGGCTTGCTTGGTCTCTTGGGCAACTACTTGTATATCCTTCAAGGTCTCATCCTTTGTTGCCAAGTCCTAATATAGCTTAGCAGTCACTTTGGTGAACCTCTCCTATTACCAATTATCTAGCTGAATGAATTTCTCCCCCAATTGCAAGATATGCAATTTTCTCATGTCTAAATTATTCCCTCATGATGATGAAGGAGTCCTAGTACTTGGAAAGCTCTTTTTCCAACTCATCTTATCTCTACCTCCAATACCAACTTTCTTCTTGGATCTTCCTATTGAAGTCTATTAACTCTTCCAAGTTCTCCCTCTTTAAGGATTTTCCCATGGCAGCTGCTTCAAGGTCTCTGATGAACCCACTATGATATCATATGATCCATAATTGAGGGACTAAGAGTCCACACAATTCACCAATATGAATTCCTAACGTGGAGTAAAAATAGTCTATCTTATGAAATTACTATTAGACTAGAATATGCTCCACCATATTAAATCACATGTATTAAGACATTATTTGAAAACCCTTTGTCTATGTTCTGCTATAATCATTGTGAGTTACATCTCTAAGGGAAATTAAACACCATGCTACAGAACTAAAATTAACACTTCGAACAACAAAATATACCACTATTGCATTTCAACTCTGTGTTAGAAAAATAAATACTTTGATACAAAACTATTGATACACCTCAAAATTCGTTGCTCGTAGGTTGTTGATCATACCAAGGAAACAATAAAATCCATGAAAGAGGGAATAACCATTTGTGGGTAAGTTAACCGATGTCTCAAGCTACAAAGTGTTATGATCCAACTTCTTAAAAATGATTAAAAGTCAATGAATATAGTCCACTTCAAGGGTGAAACCTCCCTTTAAAATATATCCAATTTAGAAGACAAGATGATATGCTTATACAATGATTCTCCTTTATTATAAATTCATTTGGTGTAGAGTTTAGATGTGGAACCTCGTGATGGAACTCTGTCGTGGGAACCTAGACTATGTAGAACCCCTATAACCGGAACCACAGATAACCAGGTTGCCCAAGCCTTTAATAAAATGATGAAGGAAAGTATGAAAATCCGCTGAGTGTTGAGGTTAAATATGGATCATGTGATGGGCATGATATTGGATCTCGATCATCCATCAAAGATCGATGGTTGGGAGAAGGCTAGTGGGATCAAGCTCGCAAAATCATGCTCATGGGGTTAGGATCATGGGAGAAGGTCCACGGGTAGACTATGTAGAACCCCTATAACTGGAACCACAGATAACCAGGTTGCCCAAGCCTTTAATAAAATGATGAAGGAAAGTATGAAAATCCGCTGAGTGTTGAGGTTAAATATGGATCATGTGATGGGCATGATATTGGATCTCGATCATCCATCAAAGATCGATGGTTGGGAGAAGGCTAGTGGGATCAAGCTCGCAAAATCATGCTCATGGGGTTAGGATCATGGGAGAAGGTCCACGGGGATTACACTAGTAGATTTGCAGGGAAACCTCAAGGCACGGTAAAGGGTTTGAGCCCGAAGGCATGAGGTCACAATCCTAATGAGCTATGGGCTTAGGAAAGACTAGGGTCTTGATGATGTGATAGCCAGATGGAATAAGCCCACGAGCCAAAAGAGGATGAGAGTTGTTGATCAATGGGATAATAAATATGGACCAACATATCGGTCGAGCCCAATGGCCTGTAGAATATTGTATAGTTTGAAGAGCCCACGGTGATATAGACCGTTGATCAGGTTGATCACCCACCATCCAATCTCTCATATTAGCATGTTTTCTAGAAAGGGGCCAGGAGTGAATAAGATGTCGTGTTATCTTGTCGATTCATCATGCCATGTTGGCATGACATATTAGGGGACATGTCAGCAAGGTTATAGGAGTCGAAGATGGGCATGTGGCAGGTGACACATGGAAGAGGACAGGTGTCCTCCTGTGGTAGAGTCAGGACAAGTAGGAGAATTTCTTGATTGAGCATGTTACAATCCATGGAGAATCCTGAAACATTGGTTCCTATCAAACTGGACCATCCAATCTGTCGGGCGATCACGTTATCACAGCCTATGACCCGTGGAAGGATTTGTGTGCATATTAATTCAGAGGAGTCTGAAGGCGTGAGTCTCCACTAGTGTTGCGGGATGTGATCCACGAGAGGAACCACTCGGTGGGATGTAGGGATTTCTATAGGAGAATTTCCCTGTGAAGAGAGTTCTGGTAGCTTTGTGGGATTTGAAGGCCCACAAGTTTGCGCTAGAGGATTTAGAAGCGGATCCACATAAACTAGACATGGGGAGAGGTTCACATGGCTTCCATGTGGATAGAGTGATGTCATCTATGTAGAATGCCCTTGGAACATTTAGNCCGCTTTTAAAGCTGGGATCTAGCCCTTCCAGCTTTAGAGAGAGATCTCTCTATATGATTTAGCTTTGTTTTTAATTTCAGATGTTAGGCTCGGTATAGATACAGGTAGGTTTGTTGTAAAATTGTTTTTGCATTGGTCGAGACAGTCTACACCTCCATTGGGCTATGGGGTCTGTATTTAATTAAGTAAGAGAAATAACCAGAAATGCCAAAGAAGACTTTCACAGGGCGAGATAATACATCTACTGGATCTTTTAGTAATTTAAATGATGGATAGAAGAAAATACAAGAAAGATAACTCCAACTAACAAGCAGTTAAGAATTTCTTAATCAAAGATATCAGAAGATAAACACTAAAATCTTTAGAATCGGAAACAGGGTATCAAAGATAAATCCTGCAACATTACTTTACTCTCAAAGATTAGTTTCCAGAAAACAAAATGATAACAGAGAAAGGAAAACATTCAACTTATAAGATCAACATCACCAGTGCACATACACAAGAATCCTGTAAAAGTGCCTCCTCTTTATTAATGGAAGATCTCTTCAAAAATAGTACAATTTGATAGCGATAGGGTGTGAGAATCAACAACCCTCAATAC
>SNQJ01S0066290.1:0-31904 GCA_010110895.2 Picea sitchensis | reverse complement strand
TGTTATGGCCTTCTTTGACTTCTCCACCAAAGGATTCACATCCTCACCATTCTCGTTCTCGCTGACATGGGCATTATTGTTATTATTATGTATGTTATTTCTAATGTCCATCTCATGAACGATATTGGTGGGGTTGTGATAAATATTGGGTTGTTGCAGCGTAGATATGTCGTGAATAGACACAAGCAAGATAAAAATAAGGTCCTGATGATGATGAATTGCTAATTCGGACCCTGTTATAGGTGTGATTGATTGGGAACCAATTTTTAATGTCAATGATGCTTACCTCCAACACTTATATTTCTCGACCTGAGCGAAGATCCATATCGAAATTGAAAGACCCCAGAAGCGTTCAATATTCTATTACAAAGGAAGTTGATCGAGGTTATCTAGTTCCTATTGAAGATTTAGTTTATTCCATGTCAATTACATATGCAATTGGATTTTGCTCTAAAGTGATAGAGCCTAATCCTCATCTTGCTATAGTCCTCAACTCCTCGACGCAGAGTCCAGAGTCTAGAATAAATGGTGGTGGGTGGCTCTGTGCAGGAGAAGTTAATATTTCATTAACTGCCACCTGCTTCCACTTGTTTTGAGTGCACTCGAGGTTACACATAAACAAACTTGGATTCAGGAATGGCCTCTAGGCTCCAACACATATCCCTGTTGCATGCCATAATGAATGACGTTTTACAAAAATGATTAACCATCAAAAATACGTTCCACCTACTTCGTTGCATGTTCTACTAGACGATCAAATAAAAAGTTTAACTGTATTTTACGAACAAAATGCCCCAGGACAATAATTTCCCTGTCAAATTCCAACCCTAGCCCCCAAAAGTGTTCGATAGTTTGTTACAAAGAAAGTCGACATATGTTATCCCACTCCTAAAAATTTAGTTTGGTGTCAATTACATATGCAATTGTATTTCTCTCTAGAGCGGTAGAGCTTAATCCTCATCTTGCTATAATCCTCGACTCTTCGATGCAAACTCCGAAGTCCAAAGTAAAGGGTGGTAGGTGGCTCCGTGCAGGACAAGTTAATATTTCATTAACTTGCACCTACTTCCACTTGCTTCAAGGGCACTTGAGGTTACATCCAACGCGAATGGCGTCTAGACTCTAGCACATCCAACCAGGGTTGGAATTTCAAACTGAAAAAGCCCATCAAATTTGACAGTTTAGACTATTACAGTGCCCATTCCACTAGGTTTAAGCAAGATAGTTGACGGTTGCATGAAATTTTTGACCGTCAAATTCCATCCCTGCATCCAACGCATATCCCGGATGCATGCCAAAAGTAATGACGTTTTACAAAAATGATTAACCGTCACAAATATGTTCCACCTACTTGGGCTATCCAAAAATCAAGAAAAGCACCGTACGGTGGCAGCTGATTTGGGCGGTTCAGAAAGCAAAGCATCGCCAGGTGATTTGTGTGGCTTTTAAAGAAAGCAACTCCCGTACGGCTGCGGCTGATTTGTGCGGCTCAGACAGCAAAGCATCGCCAGGTGATTTGTGCGGCTGTCAAAGAAAGCAACTCCAACATGTCACTGCGGCTTCTCTCTTCTCACGGGGCCTTTATAACCTCACTACACCACCACCACCAAAAGTCACTGTGGGGGCTTTTCTATTCCCACGGGGCCTTTATAACCTCGCTTCACGACCATAAAAAAAAATCATTCTTCTGTGTATTCAATTGGGAGGGAATGGGAATCGAACTAGAGATGGGGAGAGCCCAGGAAGAGGGCTGGGTGAGGGGTGCCACTGTTGGGGCCGGAGCTTCTGGGACAGTCAGCCTCGCCATGAGCAGCTCTAATGGCGAACTCTTTGCAATCAAATCGGCTGCCGGTTTTAGTGTCACTCTGGACAATGAGTACCAGATTTTGCGGTGCCTGGATTCTCCACACATCGTTCGCTGCCTGGGGAGCGCTTACAGCTTCGAGAACGGTGCGGGGCTGCACAATTTGTTCATGGAGTACATGCCAGCTGGCAGCTTGGGGGATCTACTGAGTAAGTTTGGAGGGAAGCTGCACGAATCAGTGATCAGGGCATACACACTCGGCATCCTTCGTGGGATCGATTACCTACACAGTCAGGGGATTGTACACTGTGATATCAAGGGGAAGAATGTTCTTGTGGATACCAATGGTGTGAAGCTGGCCGACTTTGGTTCTGCCAAGAGGTTTGGTGATGAGGAGAAGGGCCAGGAGGCCCTGGAATCGAGGGGAACCCCTCTGTGGATGGCTCCAGAGGTGGTGAACCAGGTGGAGCAGGGGCCCGCTTCTGATATTTGGTCTCTCGCCTGCACTGTGCTTGAGATGACCACCGGCAGGCTTCCATGGAGCCACGTTTCTAGTCCCCTCGCCGCAATGTATAGAATTGGATGCACGGAGGAGCTGCTTGAGTTGCCTGCAGGGCTTTCACCTCAGATCCGGGATTTCCTAGAGAAATGCTTCCGGAGAGATCCCAAGAAGAGGTGGACCAGTACAGAGCTGTTGAACCATCCTTTCCTAAATGAGGACTGCTCTGCCATAGATACAGAGGAGGCCATTAGCGGCCCGGGATCCCCAACTAGTCATTTGGATTTTAGGATTCAATTATGGGATTCCTACTCTTCTCAGACTACTCCCATTTTGTCAGTCAGCATCCCGAATGCAACTGGGGAATGCAATGCGGAGGTGAATAGATCAGTTGAGCAATGCTGTAGGCCTTCTCCCAGGGACAGAGTGAAGGCACTGGCCGGAGCTTGTAAATTTGAAAATGTTTCTAACAGGGCTAATTGGATCACAAAACCCCATGGTGAGTGGATTGATGTGAGATCTTCCAGAAGTAAATCTCCAACTTCACATAAGCCTTTGATAAAATCAGATATTAGTAATGGCTCCTCCATACAGGAGCTTCCATTCACAGAAGAAATTTGTAGTACCATCTTGGAAGCTGTCAATTGGGAGGAGTTGCAGCCAACAGGTGAACTAGATCAATGCTTGGAGGCTGCGGTCTCTGCAGCACAGCCTCAAGATCAACCATCTTCTAGCACTTCTGCCAAGACTCTTCATCATAACTTGTTTTCAATGGCTGTGCCATCCTAATTGATTAATGAAACTTGGGACCTGTATCGAAATTCATTTCAGAGCATTGCTGGTGGGGGTCTTGGAATTCATAACGGATTAGTAATTGGAGAAACGTTTTATCTCCTTAATGATAAATGGTCTTCTACTGGTGCAGGAGCAGCTTACTGCCTCTCCTGTAGTAATTTGTGCACTCACAATTTTGTCATGGAAGTATGGTAAAGAGGCAGTTAGTTATACAGCCTGAATGGGCTTAATGGTTAAGAACATGTGTTTCTTCTTAAGAGGTCGCAGGTTCAAATCCAGAGGGGTCTCTTGTCCCATAAACAAGGGGGTCTCATACACCAATTTGGTGTGCTGGTTTGGCCGCGACCTTAAAAATAGATTATTATTATTATTATTATTAGAGTAAATATTTGCTCTTGCAAATTTGATTCGAAATTAATTCCAATTGAGTTTATTCGGCTACATATATGATTTCTTGATCGGCCATGTAACTTGGATTCCTGTCAGAAGAGTTTTTCCTTTTATATAAACCAGGAGTATCACCTAACATCATATCCTGTTATCTCCTATAATATAGGAAATTTTCATTGCCATTACTACTTTTTTATTGTTTTGCCTACTTGGTAAATATTAATAATAATAATAATCTATTTTTAAGGTCAGTGCCAAGCCAGATATCAAATTGGTGTATGAGAACTCCTCCATCCAGCGATTTTATTGGTAAAATTTAAGAAGATATACATACCCTACTCCCTCTAGATTTAAACTTGTAATTTCTTAGAAAAAAACACATGTTCTTAATCATTAAATAACCAAGATATTGTTCACAAACTAATGCTTCATACAACTGATTAAGATTTTAAACTCTGCTATGCACCCTCTGTATTTCATAGCAAGCCCTCAATTTAATTACCATCGAATCTTTGTTCTGTTGTTCCGTTTTCAAAAGAGGCTTAACTAACCGAATCTTTTTTCCGTTTTCAAAACAGGCTTAACCCTTAAAACTAGCAATTTTGCGGACTGTCTTTACACTTCTCTGTTTAGGTTTTCTTTCTCTGGTATCATTCATTCTGTACAAGAAGATTCTTTCAGACTTTTTACCATTTCCATATTATATTTTTAATTATTTATAAACAATAATTAATTTTAAAATTAACCCCTCATCTATCATACAACCTAATCTATCATACAATGTTACTTTTGTAAATTGAGGTGATAAGAAATTATAAATAAAAATCCTATTTTGAAAAAGTTGACCTGGAGAGGTGTATAACATTATGGGAAAGACAGTGATTTTCATCCAACCCACCAAGTATCAAATCCAATTGAAACATTGACCCATTGTAATAAGTGTAATAAGATTAGAAAAGTAAAAGTTGTTTACATAAAGAAAAGAAAAGCCCACAAACAATACTTGATTCAGCAAATAATTAATCCATTTCAACAACCTAGTTTCACAACATAAATAAATTTAGATGGAGTAAAATAAATTATAAAATTATATAAACTTCCCTCAATCCTCTTATTATAACCATAACCATGTATTGAGTTGATTTCAAGAAATGTCATTGTCAATATTTAATCATAAAAATATCCATATCCATATAAGATTGAGATTAAACACCCTATCCAAGATTTGTTGAAGGCATGTCATTGCCAATATTTAATCATAAAAATATCCATATCCATATAAGATTGAGATTAAACACCCTATCCAATATTTGTTGAAGGCTTGAGATTAAACACCCTATCCAAGATTTGTTGAAGGCATGTCATTGCCAATATTTAATCATAAAAATATCCATATCCATTGCCAATATTTAATCATAAAAATATCCATATCCATATAAGATTGAGATTAAACACCCTATCCAATATTTGTTGAAGGCTGGAGCCATTTAAGTAATATTAGCTCATTCTTAAACCAATAATATGAGCTCATTTTTAAGTAAATTTAAAAAAAATTATATTTAATTTTTTTAAATTAATATTAAAATCTAAACTATAATTATATAGCCTTCCCACCTATTCATAATTTAGATTTATATATCCTTCCAACTTAGTCCATTTGCTTATTTGGGACCTTCCACTCACCTTCCAAAATTTTAAAAGAGAATTTTTCTATTCTAAAATTTCAAAATATTTTTGTAAGAAGAGTACTTTGTACCTTTGCTTCATTTTATTTGGTATCACAGCTTGATCACATTGGATCTAAGGTGTTAGACAAATTTATTTTAATCTAATCTTGGTTTGAGTGGGAGCTTGTGCAAAAGGAAATCTTGTTGCATAGAAATGGTGAGCACGTCTAGATTATGAATGGAGAAGTTTAATGACACTAACTTTGAGTTATCGAAGTTCAAGATAGAGGATTTACTTGCAAATTGAGATCTATGGGTTACAATAGCTAGAACCAAACCCTTCTCTATGAAAGATGAAAATTGGGTAGTGTTGGAGAGAAAGGTGAGAAGTGTTATTAGGTTGTGTTTGGTTGATTTTGTGTTATTAAATGTTTTTGAAGAATCCATTGTTGTATATCTCTGGAAGAAGTTGGGGGACTTGCACTAGGCTAAATCCTTAGTTAATAATTTTTTTTCTATGGAAAAATTTGTTCACCTTGAGAATGGACTTGATGGTGATTCTGTAGCTGGGCATCTTAATGCATTTAATAGTATTGTGACCCAATTGATCTATTGGAGTGAATATGGATGAGGAGGATTATTGTGTGAACCTTTTGTGTTCTTTTCCAAATTCATGGGACAAATTGGTAATGGCCATTATAAGCATTGTAAATTAATTGGTGCTTAATTAGATCATGGTTGCTTCACTCTTAGAGGATATGAGGTGAAAGGCTTCTAAATATACCAATGTGGCCTTGATTGTTCATGGAATATTGAAGGAGAAAGGAAAGGAGAGGGAAAAGTGTAGATTCAAATCCCATGGGAGTCATAATTCTCCTAGAAATTCCAAAGCAAAATTGTGGAACTACAACAATGTCGAGCATCTCAAAAAAGACAACAAAGAAGAGAAAAAGAAGAATAAGAAGCAAAAGAATGATTCTAATGATAAGTCTAGAAAATCTTCTCGACATGATGGTGTAGATGCCTTTGTTGTATCTTTGACAACCCATTCAGGTCAGAGTGCATGATTGATAGACTCTAGAGTTTCCTTCCATGTGACTTCCCATCGACACTAGTTTTTAGTGTATGAGAAATATCATGTTTTGATGGTATACCTCAATGATGACTTTTCTCTCAACATAGTTGGTTGTGGTAGAGTCATGATTAAATTTCTTGAAGGTGGAGTGAAGGGGATTAGTGGAGTTTTTCACATTCTGGGCTTGGCACAAAACCTACTATAGTGTTCAAACTAGATGATGTGGGTGTGCAAGTTGTTTTCTTTAAAAAAGAGTGTAAGATGGTCTAAGGAGCTATAGTGCTCGCTAGGGGTGTTTGTGTGGGCACTCTATTTCATCTTGATGCATGCACTATTCAGTGTAATAGTTCTTCAATTTATGTAGAAAATATATTTGTAGAATCTACACCTTCAATCAAAACGTGTATATACTTCTAATGGTCATGCTTTACGTGTACCTAAACAAGCTCTTGCTTTAGGAAGGACGTTTCCTACAGATAAAACAATAGTGTGGCGCCAAAAATTAGGCCATATAGGTGAAAAGGGCCTACAAGCCTTGAAAAACAAAAATCTTGTTGATGGATTGAATGGTTGTGCCCTTGATTTTTTTTTTTTTCCAACATTGCATATATGGAAAACATAACCATGCTCAATTTTATTCTAGTTCTCGCAAATCTTTTGGTTTGGACTTAATTCATTCCAAGGTATTTGGTCTTGTTACAGTTCCTTCGATTTCTAAGGCTTTGTATTATGTGTCATTCGTTGAAGATTATTCTATGAGGACATGGGTATATTTTCTCAAAAGTAAAACTGAGGTCTTTAGTCAGTTTAAGGAGTTTAAATCTCTCATGGTGTTCAAATTTTGGTATGCTCGTTTAACCATAGACAATGTCACATCATTGTCACCCAATCACAGACATTCATATATGCCATGCTCGAGCACACTAACCTTTACTTAGAATAATGTCGGCAAGCCTACTCGAGAACCAACAAATAAACCCTAGTTGCTAACTGTAGCAACAACTCAAGACAAGTAGAGTGCCCCTTCTCCAAGGGTAGCGCACAAGAGAGAGAATCTCCATATCCACAAAACAAGTACCATACACAACTGCAACAGTTATAGTTGCACTACTCTCTCTCTCTCAAACTTGCACCATACTTAGCAAGAATATCACCAGGAAAATAACCAAGAGAATCACCAAGAATATCACCAAGAAAATTGCCAAGAGAGAGACCAAGACCAAGACCAAGAGATAACCATTTTCCCTTATTCCTCCTTGCAGTTGCAGTTGCATTTGCAACAACAACTCTCCACAAGACTTGCGCACTAACTGGGTATCTAAATGAGCTAAAACGTCCTCTATTTATATTAAATCGTCCAGTGAATTTTCTGACTAGGATGACCTGACTTTTTGGTAATTATATTTTATGTTTATCTTTTTCGTGTGGAGCTTACTTGTATTTTTGAAAGATAATATTCTAATATTATTTATTCAGCTAGACGACTTGTCTTCTAGGGTTTACACACATATGTTTAATGGTTCACTTGCTTCTGAAATATTGTATTCTAAGTCAAAGGTTACATGTGGAGGTTAATACCTCTCGTAGCTACCAAAACATCAACACTCCCTCTTAGCTAGGGAGGCATTAACCAAGATGTTCTTCATGTAGTGGTCTCAAACACATCCATCCATATCACATGGCATGGGCAAGACTCACATGGTCTTGCAAACCAGTCTACAAGTAGCATCACCATATCTACACATGATATCCATAGTGCAACATGACTTCACCCCATGCATCCAAGGTTTGTGGGTAGCTCTCAATAGCTACAACATGTCCCTAGGACATCCACTACCCTGTAATGCATTAGTACCCGATCATATGCACCCTCGGTCTCAATGCCAACCCTTTTTTCATGCTGGATGAGATCCACCTGTCTCAGTGCTAGCCTCTTTTCATGTTGGATGAGAACACTCAGTGCCAACCCTTTTTCATGCTGGATGAGTTCCACTTGTCTCAGTGCCAACCCTTTTTCATGTTAGATGAGAACACTCAATGCCAACCTTTTTCATGCTAGATGAGTTACACCTGTCTCAGTGCCATCCATTTTTCATATTGGATGAGAACACTTAGTGCCAACCCTTTTCATGTTGGATGAGTTCCACTTGTCTCACTGCCAACCCTTTTTCATGCTGGATGAGAACACTCAGTGCTAGCCCTTTTTCATGCTGGATGAATTCCACCTATCTCAGTGCCAACCATTTTTCATGTTGGATGAGAACACTCCCTCTGAAGAGGGACCACACCAAGCTTGTCCCTGAAGTACTCAATCTTCATCCTCAAAAATAGCTTGGTAAACTCGTCCGCAACCTGATCCTCTGTAGTCATGAAACTAGAGCCTCACTGCTCCCTTCTGCACCATATCCCTGATATAGTAATATCTGATCTCGATATTATTTGACTTGTCATAGACCACATGGTTCTTTAATGAATTCATGCAACTATGTTTGTCACAAAAGATACAGTTCACCTCCAACTTGAGATCAAACATTCCTGTAATCAGCTTCCAAAGCCACACTGCTTCGCCATAAGCTGAACATGCTTCCACATATTCTTGGTAAAGTCCAAGCTCATCAAGAAACTATCTAATCTGGCATATCATGTCCTAGGTGCTTTCTTAGGCCTATACAAAGTCTTCTTTAATCTACGGACATGAGACTCCTTCTTATGTATCTTATGGATTCTCTATGTATACTTCTTCTGACTTTTGGAGCAAGTGTCTCGTCATAGTCTTCTCCCTCTTGCTGTGATAATCCCCTGGACACAAATCAAGCTTTTTACATCTCTATGTTGTCATCAACAACATGTTTGATCTTGTAGATCAATTTGGAAGTCACCATTGAATTCTCTTATGGTCTCAAGGTAAAGGATCCATATTCCAATCCTTCTGACTGGGTTCCTCCTATGTCACTAAAACCAGGGAATCTTCCCAGGAGGTATCATATCTCCTTGAAGTGTATGAAGCTTCGATCTATCCTCCTCAACTCATGGAACATGTCTGTTAATCTTGGAATATGTTTCTCTCTCCCATCTGGATCTGAGGAGGAATACTTTATGAATGAAAGTATTTAAGCCACTGTCTCTTGCTGAGATCAGTCTCACTCTAAGTCTCTATAATATTTGGAGCCATATACTCCCTCTGTATGTGATGATTTTTTCTGAAGTCTCATATGAATGATCTCGGGGAGGTTGCTCCTCCTTACTGGATCATGAGGGATGACTACCTATGAACTCTAACTCCTTCTGAGCTAGTACTTGGTGGGGCCGCCTACCTCACCATTGGTGGAGCCATATGCTCCTCATGATATGTCTCGTCAATGCTATATGGATTTGAATCCTGCAAAGTGTCATGGGACCATGCTGGTCTCTTCCTCATTACTACAATGATTCTGGGTAGGCCCTTATGGCTCTACTAACTCATCCTAATGATCTGAAGAGTGATCAACTTCACTAGAGAGATTTGTTCGGACATCTTTGGAGCCTTCTGCTCCTTACAATCAATCTCCATATGAGATACTCAGTATCTCGTAAAAGTACCCTTCTTCGTCTTTTTATTCTTTGGTACATGGATGTATACGATCATGTATACAACTTCTTATCTAGATAGCCTGCTCCATGTCTCAAACTAGAGACCATCTAATATGTTGTCTCCTGCAACCGTCACTATAACTTCCCTCAGAGTTATCACCTGTGACCTGCCTGGAACAATAACAACAAAGGGAAAAACAATAGACAATAATAATACTCTTATAATAATAAAAACAAGAACAAGAACAATAATAATAGTAGCTCCTTCTCAAAGCTATTGCTTGTGACCTTCCTAGAACAAGAACCAAAATAAAAATACAATAATAAGAAATATCTCCTAGAGGAGATGTTAGTTCATCTTGCAAGCATTTATATCAATAGTACTCACATGTTGCCAAGTATTCATTGTATTTAGCAGTTATAGAACCTTTCAAGGATTGTTTTCACAACTAGTAATGTAGCAATCATCAAACTTGATATGTGCAAATTGGAAATTTATTAATTTAATCAAACTTGGAACCTGGAGTCTTCTCTTCAAGAACGAGTGTTGTTGATTTTCTTCTGAGTCTTCTTCACTCAAGATGACAAGCATTCTCTTCAACATGTCCCCTGTACTTAAGATAATATGATTTCTTGACAGAAATCTGAGTTAGAGAATATAATGCAAATAAAATCTAAAATCTCAACCTTAATCAATCTAATACTTTGACTAAAGTTAGTTTCTAATTTAACTTTGAACGGAGGTTAGTGTGATAATCACAAATTCAATATATCAAAATACAACTAGATGCTCATAAGATCACAATAATTCCATAACAACTAGATGCATATGAGAACAATCAAACCTAGAGTGTGTTGTTCCTCTGAATGTGTTGGATCTGAGATCCCTCTGGATCTACGATTGTTTCTTGGACTAGAGATCCCTTCTCCTGCAATCACACTCAAAATATTGATATGGTTTAAACATACCTCCGGTAGCAGCAACAGGAAACAAAAGACATTGGCACCATCCGGCAGTAGCGACAAGCAATGATGAACCCTAAAACTTCAAAGTGCTCCAACTTGCAATCTAAAGGTAACTGGAGATGCACTAGGGTAAGGTGCACTAGAACAACCAAAGATTAGGCCCAACATTTCATAGAAACATTCCAGCAACTGGTACTATAGTTGGTGTTGGCACTACAACTAATGTTGCAACTGGTACTACAGCCAGTGCTGCAACTTGCACTGGAACTGGTGCTGCAACTGGAACAAAGGAACTGGCATGAAAGAAATGGCACTGCAAACCTACAATTTTTATGAGGAAACCCTAATATCTCAACTTCAGAAATTTGCAGATCTGATCCAAGGAAGAGATGTGCCCTACTTAGGTGACCTTCCTAGTGAGTTCAGTAAGTGCTCAATGAGCTTGGAAATGGGGGAAACTAAGGATATTCCTTCCAGCGGTTAGACTGTTACAAAGGAAACCAACTCTGATACCATGTTGAAATTTTGGTATGCTCGTTTAACCATAGATAATGTCACATCATTGTCACCCAACCATAGGCATTCACATATGCCACCCCCGAGCACACTAACCTTTACTTAGAATAATTACGACAAGCCTACTCTAGAACCAACAAATAAACCCTAGTTGTTAACTGCAACAACAACTCAAGACAAGTAGAGCTCTCCTTCTCCAAGGGTAGCACACAAGAGAGAGAGAGAGAGAGAGAGAGAGAGAGAGAGAGAGAGAGAGAGAGTCTCCATATCCACAGAACAAGTACAATACACAACTATAGCAGTTGGATTTGCACTACTCTCTCTCTCAAACTTGCACCATGCTTAGCAAAAATATCACCAAGATTATCACCAAGAGAGACAACTTACATTTTGAGGGTTTTGAGTGAACAAATCCTAGAAACCAACAAGGAGGTGAAATATTCCTTTGTTCTTGGTTCAAGCTTGGCCAAGGAGGTGACAGATCCCTCCCTCACCATTCTATCCAGTCACATGCATTCAACATGCAATATTTGGAGTTTGATGTACATATCTGGAGGTTTTTCCAGCAATAGGGCGCACCATTGGAAGAGAAGAAGCTCGATTTTCTTGGAGGAGACTTGATCTTCACTTCTACACTATTGGAGGTCTATTTATAGGGTCATAGCACCATTTTGCAGCTTATACTTCAAGGGTTTTCTTATTGGATGATTTTTAATATCTTGGGGAAAATTTCTAAAGGAGGGTGCAACTCCTATTGAGGAGACTCATAGATCTAAAGGAGCACTTGGAAGTTTTCACTCAAAATTGGACCAATCCTTATCTCTAGACTTGATCTACATTTTGAGAGTATTTTTGTGTTGTTTGGAGGTCATTTACTAGTGGGATGACATATTGATCATGTTCAACCAGCCATGGTCGTACCGGTTCCGGATCTTGCCATCCAGGGTTTTACCAGCCGTGATATGAAGGATCCTAGTCATAAAGGGAAATAAATTAATCTTGTAACAATCTATATTTAGTGGGTGAAGACCAAGAAACTCTATATCTTCTTTATTGTACCAGATCTACAGATCCATGTATGCAGATCTCTTCTAATATTAAATAAAGGTTAGATCTGAAGCTTATTGTCTTGTTTGTGTCTTTCTTTCCTTGCACAATGTTCAAATCTTGTTTTTATGTCTTCAATGCAATAAAATCCAAGAAAAACTCTTCAACACATCTTTCTGTAATCACAACCTATAAAAAAACAACAACAACAAACCCTAGTTCCTGGCCAAAATTGCTAAGGAACGTTACACCATTTATAAGGAACGACTTCCATGTCGTGGGATAAAATAAAGAAAATTAAGCCCAATAATGAGAGGAAGTAGTTCAATAAATAATTACAACAGTGGTACCTTTCTGAGTATTACTATGACAAGAAGATGCAAGAGTTCTTTGAACTCAAGTTGGGAAATATGACCATGGAAAAATATGAGAATAAGTTTTTGGAGCTACTAAGGTATGTTGGCTATATTAAAGAGGATAAAGTTAAAATACAACGTTTATTAAGTGGGTTTCTATCATTTTACAGAGATAATATCCAATTTGATGAACCTAAGACTCTTTAAGAGACCATCAAGAACGCCAAATACCTTTGTGATAAAAAAGAAAGGCAGAGCAATTTTCTAGAAGTCTTGAAAAGATAAGAAAAATGACAAACTAGACAAGAGGAAGAAGGGATTCAAACATCATTTCTTTAGGAACAGTACTAACACATATCAACAAAGTCAACCAGCTTAGAGTGGATCCAAGATAGCTAAATCCTTGGGGAAAAGGCATGAAAAAGGGAAAGGAAACCAATCAAACGTTGGGGATGTGAAGGAGACCATTTGTATAGAGATTGTCCTCATAAGAAAGATATAATGATGAATTTGCAAACCATATAGGAAGCAACTAAAATGGAAGATGTGGGTAGGAACATCCCAATAATATATGCAGCCTTGAAAAACCAACAAGCATACCATCAATCAAACATGATTGATGTTGAAGGTAAGATTGTCAATCAATCTATTGCAATTTTAATTGATTTAGGAGAAATTCATAGTTACATTGACTCTAATTCGGTTGAACGATTTCATTTGAAGAGAAGTAATTATGAAAAATCATGATTGGTTCAACTAGCTATTGGGACTAAAGGAAAATTAATGAGATTGTCAAGGGATCTCCATTAGATATGAATGGTGTTAGCACTGTTGTAGACTTAAATATAACACCACTTGGCTCATATGATGGCCTCATTGGAATGGATTGGTTGGATGTGCATCATGATGTTCTACATTGTCATAACAAGACTTTTACTTGTCATGATGAAGAAAGAAATCAGAGGACAATCAAAGGAACTCCAAGACCTATTTCTAGAAGGGAGATTTCATTATTACAGCTTAAGAGATGATTCAAGAAAGGATGCAATAAAAGGGAAAATACTTGGTGAAATCTATATATATAAAAGAAATGGAAGCAATTTTACATGCAATAAAAAAAATGGTGGCAATATCTCATTAGGAGACATTTTAAAGTCAAGACAAACCATGATAGTCTGCTGTACCTTTTGGAGAAAATATTGTCATCAAAAGAGCAACAAAAATGGGTAGCAAAAATGCAAGGGTTTGATTTTGAAATAATCTACAAAAAGGGGATGGACAATGTGGTCACATATGCCCTTTCCAGAATAGAAGAATCCTCAAGTTTATATTCCACTACATCTTCCATTCTCGTGTGGTTGGAAGAAGCTCGCCATGATTGGAAAAATGACAATAGTATTAGACATAAAATACAATGTATAAAGGAAGAGATGAACTCTATGGAACATCGGGAGTGGAAGAGAGATATTCTTTGGTACAAGGGGAGAATATTTGTATGTCCTCAATCAAAGTTGAAGAAAAAAATGTTAAGGGACTCTCATGATTCTCCAATGGTAGGACATTCATGGTTCATTAAAACATATCAAAGGATAAAATAAAATTATTTTTGGAAGGAATGAAGAAAGACATTCAAAAGTTTGTAAGAGAATGTTAAGTTTGCCAAATAAATAAAGGAGAAATCGTAAAAATTCCAAGGTTACTTCAACCTTTACACATACCAAATCAAATATGAGAAGAGATATCAATGGATTTCATTATAGGTTTATCGAAATTAGAAGGTAAGGATTCCATTTTTGAGGTTTGGATAGACTCACAAAATATGCACATTTTTGTGGAATTCAAAGTACATATACGACAAGTCAAGTAGCATAAGTGTTCATGAAGGAAATTCATAGACTTCCTGGATTTCCTAACGTAATAGTAAGTGACAGAGATCCAAAATTCACAATAAATTTTTGGAAATAATTATGGAAGATGAGTGGAACAACAATAGCTATGAGCTCAGCATATCAGCCCCAAACATATAGTCAAACAAAAATAATTAACACATTTTTAGAGGGTTATCTACCTTGATATTCTTTAGACAAGCAATCTTAATGGGTGAAGTGGCTTCCTCTTGCCGAATGATGGTATAATACCACCTATCACACATCTACTAATATGTACCCATTTTAAGCCCTTTATGGATATCCAACTCCTAGTATCTCGTACTTTTTTTAGGACCATTCCAAAGTGGATGCAATAACGGCACATATGGAAAATACTAAAGAAACTTTGACAATTCTTAAGGAAAAACTTAAAATGGCACAAAATAACATGAAGCAACAAGTAGATCAACATCGAAGTGAAAGACAAATTTGAGGAGGGTGATTGGGTATTTTTGAGACTGCAATAATAACACACCCGATCCCCCCTAAACCTCCTTAGGACTGGTGGGGTGTACAGATTTTCTCTTCTTCTTTCCAATCCATGTTTCAGACCATGACTTCTTTCTCTACTCTAAGCACATAATTTAGTTATGCTCCTCAAGAACATTCCAAAGACTATAATTATTCTCAAATCCGAGCTATGATTAGAAAAAGTTATGGACTTCTAAATGCTCCAAGGGAATTATACATAGATGACATCACTCTATCCACATGGAATCCAAGTGGACCTCTCCCCACATCTAGTTGATTTGGATCCACTTCTAAATCCTCTAGCGCAGACTTGCAGGCCTTCAAATCCCACAAAGCTACCAGAACTCTCTTCACAAGGAAATTCTCCTATAGAAATCCATACATCCCATCGAGTGGTTCCTCCCGTGGATCGCATCCCAAAACACCAACAAAGACTCACGCCTTCAGACTCCCCCGAATTAATATGCACACAAATCCTTCCACGGGTCGTATCCTGTGACAATGTGCTTGCCCGACAGATTGGATGGTCCAGTTTGATCCGAACAAATGTTTCAGGATTCTCCATGGATTGTAACATGCTCAATCAAGAAATTATCCTACTTGTCCTGACTCTACCACAGGAGGACACATGTTATATTCCATGTATCACCCGCCACATGCCCATCTTTGACTCATATACCCTTGTTGACATATCCCCTAACATGTCATGCCAAAATGGCATGATGAATTGACAAGATAATGCCACATCTTATTCACTCCTGGCCCCTTTCGAGAAAACATGCTAGTATGATAGATTGGATGGTGGGTGATCAACCTGATCAACAGTCTAGATCATCGCGAGCTCTCCAAACTACACGATATTCTACAGGTGATTGGGCTCGACTGATCTGTTGGTCCATATTTATTCTCCCATTGATAAACTGTTATAGCAAGATTTGCCTCACCATTGCTATCTTTCATAGAGGGCCTTTTTCCATTTCCCCATGTAGACTTGTCATCCATTTTTTATGAATCCAGAGCTAAAAATATACATTTTTTCACATATACGCTCCCTATCATCTATGGAAGATGCGTATACGCTGGTTGCTCCACTATAGCCCACGTACATCGAGATTTGTGCCAGAAAATACAAAAATGAGGTCGGGTTTCCATGTCATGACAGAAGATCTTTGATCCTTGGCCTTCCACATACTGGAAACGTTTCGACTCAGCCCTTCAGTTGCATTCTGAAGGATATAAAAGCACAATTTTGAGCTATGGAAAAGGAGGAGAAAACATTAGACTTTGAGAGCAAAGTTACTCTAGAGAAATTACTTCATATTGAGTCTGCATCCCTTTGTCCCTCAAGTTTGAACTCAGTGTTCATCCACCAATCTATTTCCCTATTGTTGAGAGAACCTCATTGACTCTCTCCTATGAGCTTGCCTTTGGTGGAGGATTGAAGTGGTGGAGGCCCAGTTGGAAGGAACTTGGTTTCTTGGTTTCGAACCATGCCGACACAGAAGTCTGTAATGTTGTCACTTTTGCTGATCAATTATTAATAGAAATACTCCTTTCTCGTCCTATTAGTATATTGTAAATGTATGATTGTTATCTATGGGAATTTTTGTAATGTTCATTAATGGATTATGCTATCTGACGTGCTAACTCCTTTATATCATCACTATATACTTGCTCTTCTCGTCTGTCAATAACTTATTGTAGGTATAAATCTTTGGGTTGAAGTGCTCAATGATCGAACATCTTCAAACGTTGGATCGAGGTAGGCCTCTTTCTTATCTTGCACATTAGTTCATATAGCATATGTTGGAATTGAGTTGATTTCTGCAGTCATACCTTTCTGTTGTGGTTTACCCTTGGCCATAGAGAGTTTTCCCTTTGTAATAGAATTGGCGACTCCACCGGGGAGAGATCTTCTTTCTAAGGGTTGAAGTACTTTTTCTTCTTACATTGCTCTTTTTCCTTTGTGTTTCTTGTTGTATCACTACTCAACAGATTATGTTCACTCTGGGTCTGAGTTTCCAGCCTTCTTGCCTTTGCCTGGCCTTGTTTTGAAGCCTATACGCTCCTTTTTCCCTGACAGTTGCGTATACCCACTTGTTGTCTCACTGCAGGATGCATATATACACCTTATTCTCCTGAACAGTGGCGTATACCACTTCCCTTTGCTTGTTTGCTTGGTTTAGTGATTGCTAGGTGAGATTTGATGATTATTGAGCCTTCTTAGGTCTCTATAGTGCCTGTTGAGTTTCTCTGGGTTGACGAAAACATGTTGGGATTTGATTTTTTGGGCATAGTCTTTCTCTTTGTTTTTCATCCTTGTTTGTCCTTGAATCCTGGGCTATTTGCTTGGCTGCTTGGTATTCTGCTTGAGTTATTTCATTTATACACAGTAGAATTTATATATCAGGTTGTTTTACAGTCCATTCATTTTCTCTTTAATATATTGAAAATACAAAAAAAAATAGGCATTTTGCATTGGTTAACATTTTCGTCTTTGAACCTTTACCATTAGCTTAGTTCATTTAGCGAAAGATTGCATTTTACTTCTGAATTGCAGAGTTGAAATTGAAAATTGAACTGCTTTTATTAGCATATCATTCATTGAAAAGTTAAAGATATACTTTGCATTATATTCATATTCATTTTCTTGCAGAGTCATAACATCATGAGTTTCACCTCCATACCCTTTTGAGTAATCACGGCCAATAAAACTTACGCTTTCAACTAAAATTGATTAGTCACGATTTTATTTTTTAGGGTGCACAAACTAGTCGAGGATTTAGTGCCTTGGAATAGGATTTTGTGAGTAAACTTCTCCAAGGCAATTAAATCAACATATGTGTCTGAGATAGGGAGTTGAGAAGTCCATTGTATAATTGGTAATATCAGGAGGCTCTGCTCACACCGGAGTTAATCATGAGGTCGTGTGAAGTTAGTTGAATGGATAACCCCTGGATACTCACCTAGCGTCAGAGATATTTCTGTGGATTTATTCGTATTTAGGAATCTTGCTAGTACCCATACCTTTGTGAGAGGCGATGCTTTCAAGGTTTCAGGATTTGCTACCCTGCCCATACGGTGATCCGGACTTACGACTGCTCTTCTGTGCATCGGTTATACAGTGGTTTATTAGTTTCTTGACTTAGGTATCTCATAGGTTACTTGCAGAGGTTATTCTGCTTGTACCCTGGATCAGATAGGGGTCGGACAACACACATCCTTTATGGAGGATTACCTCTCCAGGGGGATCCAACCGATTGGTTTTTAAGCCCACGAGGGCCCCTATAACTGATTATGTTACCTCCAAAATTTAGCAAGGAGTCTTTGGTCCCTCTTGGACGAGACATACCTTCTTTAGTGAGGGAGGCCACTCAACCACTTTAGCCCGTTTGCATGCATATTGGCCGTTTGAATTTTTGGTATGCTCTTTGACTACTAGTTGGCCTTAGGATATATTTTTATTTTGTAGAGTCATAAGTCGTCATGAAGTCGGACCAGCTTCCTCGCCGGTCCTGTCGATTGTTACAGTAACCACCAGTTTTCAAGTTCTTTCCTTCTAAAAGGCATAGAGTTATTAGGCATGGTACACACACATCCACCTTTCAGACTTGTGGTTCCACAAGGATGGGTAATGAGTCCAGTCTTCAGAACACTGGGAGTTCTTTGACTCCCATACCCACTATAATTAATGGTACCCCTTTGACTCCTGCAGCCACTACAGTTGTAGGGCCGGAGGCTTATACTGGTACTATGGATCACCTTGTAGTTAATGCTTCATCTCTTGCCTCAAACCCTTTTGGGGGTTTCATCCACTCACCAAGTTACAATGTCCAGTCCATCCCTATGGCTTCTAGCCCATTTTCATATGGTATTCCTAACTTCACGTCGCAGTTTTTTACTACCATCCCAGCTGCTGGCCCTAACACTAGCTTTGGACTCAGGGGCACTACACCTCCTTACACTCCTTTCCCATTTGGTGGTTCTCATATTCCCCAAACGAATCCTAATGTAGGAAGTTCCCCTTTTCCTAACCCCAAATCTAATACTTCTATGGCTGGATGGAACAACCCAACTGGCGGACAAGTTCTGCCCTATATCCCTACCCCCTAGGTGTTGATTCCGACCAATAATTTTGGTAGGACGAATCCACTTCAATCCTCCAGATTTCCATTTGGAGGAGGTCAGTATTACACTTTGGGCAACCCCCAACCCGGATTCAATCCGGTTGGGGGCAATTTTCACAAACCGCAGTTTGGATCTAATCCGGCCGGGGGAAATTTTCATAATCCTTATTAGAACATTCCCACTGGAATGATGCCCAACCCATCCTATACGAATTAGCCCGGAGGAGGGCCTTCTAATTTCGGACAGGTCTTTGGTACTTACCCGAATCCTGGATGGAATGCAGTTCCCAACGCACAATATTTCGTGGGAGGATGGGGCCCGATGTCACAACCCCGTCTCCCTTTTTTGGCCACGCTCAATCTTCCAGACTTGGCTAAGTTAATGAACGACCCAGTACTTCATGATCCCTCATGGCCCCTTGTCCCCACCAAACTTCCTTCGAACATTCCAAAGTTTGAGGGTAAGAATGGAGAAGACCTTGGTGAACACTTCACTACCTTTCACCTTTGGTGCTCATCAAATTCCCTGAACCACGATTCCATTAGATTACGACTGTTTCAACGCACTCTCATTGGAGTTGCTTCGCAATGGTATATTGAGCTACGCAGGGGAACATATGGATCATTTAATTAGTTGGTAGTGGAATTTCTCAACCACTTTCAGTTGCCCATTCGTTATGATGTTGGCCTCAAACTTTTATCGACTTTACGCCAGGACACCGCCACTCATATCTCAGATCATATCCAAGAGTGGTGTAGACGGAGGCGGTTGATTAAGACCCCCATACCCCCAACCTTTCTTCTAGAATGGTTTCTAAAGTCTTTGCACCCTCCTATCTCGAAGGACGTTGCTACTTCTGGGGTCTCCAACGAGGAAGAAGTTATCTTTAGAGCCCAACAATTAGACTTAATATATGCTCAGTCTGGGATGTTATATCACCTTCTTCTAGAAGCACCATGGTCAAATTACGATACTAGGAAAAAACCAGACCTCATGCCGATGGCATTGTAGGATCCACTAATGTAAATACCGTAGACTCGACAACAAATTCTATCGGAGGGTTTGCTTCGTCAGGATCCTCCAAACCCACCCAGTCGACGGATGTACATTCCGTGCAATCGTCGAAAAACCCAAATGGTGACCAACAACTAGATGGGAATAAAAGGAAAGGTAGAAACAACCGTAAGGGTGGGAAAAATAGCAACAAACCCAAGGACAAAGATAATAATGGGAAACAGAATGATAACGCTGGAGAGGTAAAGAAAGAGAAACGTAAGGTGAAGTTTCCTTGTAAACTTTGTACCGATGACCACCTTACACATTTATGCCCCAAACTCACGGAGGCTGCGAGAATTTTAAACCTACCACCCGCTGTGCTGACAAATCCATTCCCACACAATCAACACTTAGCCTTGAGCTCTTTGAACGCCGGAAATGCACCCGGTGGAGGTCAAAACCCACCGTCGCAAGATGGTGACCGTGTTTGTATCAATATGGTCGACACAAAAATCGATGTAGCCACCCGTTCTCGAGATTATAGCTCTTCAAAAGCTAGTACCGACTTAGAAGCTCCTCCTCCCCCTCCGAAGACGAACCTACAGATTGAGAAACCAGATCCACCGCCCTGTATTCTGAAAGGAATACTCAAGCGCTCTACTCGCAACCCTAATGCTAGAGCCGCCTAGAACTACTCTATCATTGAGGATCTAGGCCAAACACCTTGTGCGATGTCGGCTTTGGAGGTACTCCAGACTTTTTTGTCATAGAGGAATGCCTTGCTCTCTGCCTTAGAAGCTCTAGAGCCTAATGGCTCGAAAATCATCAAGTTTTATGTCACGGATGTGAAGCCTCGCTTACCCTACCATGTGGCTTTCCAAATCCACGTGGAGTATTCCAAGTATACTATCAAACGAGTAGTTGTTCATGAAGGTGTTTCCACCTGCGTGATGTCCCTGGTTTGTTGGAAAGATCTCGGCTCTCCGATCCTTTCCAAGTCGTCAAACATGTTGACTTCATTTCACGGTCATTCCTTCCGCCCTCATGGTATTCTCTCTACCTTTCTAGTCCACTTGGGTGGGAAGACGGTAGAGGTGGAAGTAGAGGTAGTTGATGCACCTCTCGATTATAACCGGTTACTAGGTCGCAATTGGACCTATGCTATGGTCGTTGTAGTATCGTCCATTTTCCGTATACTTTGTTTTCCTCATCAAGGGGAGATCGTGACTATCGACCAATTATCCTTTGCGTACTCTAGTCCTAATGCATCTGTTGGACCGTTGATCCCTGTGATCGACAATTCTTAGTCGACAACTAAGAATATTGATGTTGAAATGTATTATTCCCTCATGGGTACCTTCGACTTCTCGGCATCGATTCACCACATTTACTCCATGTCTAGTAGGCCTGCTTCAACCGGGAGATCCATACCTTTCTGCACTTCTTATTTTAGTGATCCATGGACCTTACCTTCTCCGACTTCATCGGGTGAAGGACATTTGTATGCTGGCATGGCTATGCCACTATCGACAACGAAGATTGTGTATCAAGTTGTTCTAGACTCTTCTGTAGATATCGATCTTGTTACCTCATCGATGGACGAGGAGGATCCTGTTCTTAGACCTGTATAGGCCACCTCATCATCCTGCCCACATGATTTCCTAGATGGGACTTTAGCTTCAGATGAATCCATCCTCGAAGCCATGAATTGTTCCGAGAGACCTTGGAATGATATGCATCATCGATCTTATTTTCTCCCAAGTCTCGAAAGAATCGAGCAAGATGATTTTCGGTCTACCTTGAGTGAGATAGTCGGTCACGCTGTAGTTCCACTCGATACGCATGGCATTTATGTCGAGGGAAATATGGCGAGTATTTCTCCTACTGTCTTGATCGATATTTGTCTTACCCCTGGCAAGATTGAGAATGTAAATATAGGTGCGGATTGTTCGCCAAAAGAAATTATGATCTACACCAAACTCTTCAAAGAATTTTGAGATGTAATCACTTGGTCATACGAAGAGATGCTAGGGATCGACCCCCGTATTGTCAAACATGAGATTAGGAATTATCCGGATGCTAAACTTGTCCGACAACGTCTCAGAGCTGTAAATCCTAGAAAGGCCCCTGCTATTAAGGCAAAGGTGGAGAAGCTACTTAATGTTGGCTTCATCTACCAGGTTCCCTTGACCGAATGGGTATCCAACCCCGTTCCCATGAATAAAAAGCAAGGAACCATCCGTGTGTGTATGGACTTTCGCGAACTGAACAAGGCTTGTCCTAAAGATAACTTCCCCATGCCTTTCATTGATCAGATTCTCAATGAGTGTGCGGGAAGCGAAATATTTTCTTTTATGGATGGATTTTAAGGATATAACCAAATCCAGATCAAACCCGAGGACCAACACAAGACGATATTTATATGTCCTTGGGGTACTTTTTCATACTGAAAAATGCCTTTCGTCCTTAAAAATGCCAGAGAAACCTTCCAACGTGCCATGACTTTTTCTTTTTATGATCTCAAGCACATAGTCGAAGCCTACCTTGATGATCTTGTTGCTCACTCTTGCAAACGAGTGGATCATGTTATACACCTTCGGCTAGTTTTTGAAAGATGTCGTTACTATAGAATCCGGTTAAACCCTCATAAATGCATGTTCTGCGTTAATTCTGGTAATCTCTTAGGATTTTTAATTTTCAAGACCGGGATCATGGTAGATCCTCTTAAGGTTGAGGCACTACTTCAGTTTCCTCCCCCGTGCACAATTAGACAACTTCAAGGTTTAGAGGGGAAATCTAACTTTCTACGTTGATTCATAGTGAATTATGCCAATATCACTAAGGGTTTCACGTGCATGTTGAAGAAAGACACCCCTTTTATATGGGATGAGTGAGCCCAAGAGTCTTTTGACACTTTGAAGAAAGCCTTGGTATCGACCCCTTTGCTGAAATCTCTTGATTATAGTAGAGATTACTTGTTGTATATCGCCGCATCTGCAGAGACGATTGGTATGGTTCTATTTCAGGATGATGATGAGCTCCATGAACACGTCATCTACTATCTCAGTCGAAATTTAGTCGGTCTTGAGCTTAATTACTCTCACGTCAAAAAACTAGCTTTGGTTGTCGTTCACGCAGTCCAACATTTATGTCACTATATATTTCTTTGCAAAACTATTGTGGTTGTTGATGTCAATCTGTTTCAATACGTCCTCACCAGGCACATCATAGGCGGGAAATATAATAAATGGATTGTTATCCTACAAGAATTTGATCTCGACTTTGCTTCGGCCAAGTCCAAGAATCACTAGTTTTTGCAGAGTTAATATCCAATTTTCCATGATCAGACGAGGATGTTATCCATGTTGATTTGCAGACGAACACATTTTCCTTGTCTCCTCATCCAACCCCTGGTATGGAGACATTGTTTTATATCTTTAAACCTTGAAGTTCTCTCAGCATCTCTCGCGAGATGATCGACGACGTGTTAGATATCAAGCCAAAAAGTATTATATCGTCGGAGACACTTTATATCGCCGAGGAGTAGATAATATCTTATGTCATTTCTTAACTCATGAGGAAGCTGAGTCAGTCCTAAACGATTTCCACAAAGGGGCTTGTGGTGGTCACCTATCCAGGCTTGCAACAACCCAAAAAATCCCGTGAGCCGGTTATTTCTGGCCCACTATCTTTAAAGATTGTATCGAAGAGTTTAAGAAGTGTCACCCCTACCATGTTTTCACCTGGAAAATGCGCTCGCACCCAGCCCCTCTTCACCAAGTCATTACCGTCGGTCCCTTCACCAAGTGGGGGGTTGATTTCGTTGATTGCAACCCAACTTTGGTTGGAGGGAATCAACACATTATCGTGGCTATCGACTACTTTACCAAGTGGGCCGACTCCATGCCTACCATAAAATCCGATGGGAAGATTGCAACCTTCTTCGTGTTCAACCAAATTATCGCCCGGTTTGGTATCCCGAGTGAGATTGTCACTGATCATGGCAGTCACTTTTACAATGAAATGATGGTAGAACTAGCGTCTAAGCTGGTGTTTAGACATGGTCATTCATCTCCTTATTACACCCAGGAAAATGGGCAAGTAGAGGCCATCAACAAGTCTCTCAAGACCATCTTGCAAAAAACTGTCAGTCGGAGTAATTCCAATTGGCACATCATGCTATATCCTGTGCTTTGGGCATACCGAACCTTGGTTAAGACTGCCACTGTTTTTTCCCCTTTTCAGTTAGTACACGGTGTGGAGTCGATCCTTCCCATTAAATACAAAATCCCTTCTCTCAAGTTGGCAGTTGAGCTCCTACATGACACTTCAGATTTAGAGTGATGCCTTGTGCACCTAGAGAGTCTTGACGAGAAGCATTGGGATTCCTTTACGACTATCGAGGAAAAAAAGAAATGTGTTAAGGTTTAGTACGACAAGTCTGTCTGTCCCCGGTTGTATGTTGAGAGTGACTTGGTCCTCTTGTATGATCAAGCCAAAGAACCACTAGGGGCAGGCAAGTTTAAACCCATGTGGCACGGTCCTTACATCGTGCAATGGGTACTAGAAAAAGGAGCCTATGGGTTGGAAGATTATGAAGTGAATAAGTTGGTTGAGCCTAGAAAAGGGCCCTACTTGAAAAGGTACTATGCTTGTGCCCTAGGCTTGGGTGGAACTCTTTGTATACTAATGTAAATTTAGTGTATAGACGTCTCTTTTCTCCTTTTCTTTTATCTTTGGCTTACTTATCGCGTTTTCCCTTTGTTGGCAGATGTCAATGGAGTCTTCGGTCTACCCAGGATTCGCAGATGGAGCCAGTCATCATACACGGAACTTGGCTCTCGCCGCTTGGGTGGTTTACTCACCTGAGGGTCTGCTGGTATCTTCAGGTGGCGCATGCCTAGGCCCATCCACGAATAACGTGGCCGAATATAGCATCGTCATAGAACTTTTGCGTGATGCTATCTCACATGGTATTCGCTCGTTAGAAGCTCACCTGGATTCCCAGTTAGTAGTATGTCAGTTGAACGGTCGCTACCACGTGCGTGATCCTACTTTACTCCGTCGATTCCTATGGGTACGTCTTTTAGAATGACAATTTCATTTTATTACATATTATCACATTCCTAGGAGTTCTAATCATGTATCCAATGCCTACACTCATTATGTTTTAGATTGACATTTGTCACATTAATAAAGCAAAGAAAACCATTAAATCAATGTACACATTGTAAGATATAAGTTAAGCCGAAGATCCCTTTTTATATATTTCAAAAATATGATGTTTATATTACAAAAATTGGGGCTAAAACCCTCAAAATACATATACAACCAATATACATATCCCACGACATCTACGCCTGTGGTGCTAGATGTGTGTCATGATAGAAAACGACAGTGTTTGTGATACGCCGAAAGAGTCATACCCATGCTCTAGGTACACCAACAACTTGCTGCTGCATGGCTTCAGGTAGATCCTCTACATGAACCATAGGAATCCTCTGTGTCAAATGAGACAGGTTACCCTACACATTCTGTAGGACTCTCTCCGCCTCTCCTCCCATCGCCTCATCTCCCTGATTCCTCTTCCTATGTCATAGGAATCCCTTTGGACGCCATGGACCCACGTTTGCGATTACACAAATATCTAGTTAATATTTAAAACACCATCCAAAAATATTTTTGTTTCCTTACATATACAAAAATACAAAAAATGAAATATGTAAAAAAAAATTACCTATGGCACCATAGGCGGCCCCTGGTGGAAGCATCATATCTGGGTCTCCTTTGAAATCGATCCCCGAATAGGGATAGTCATCCAGAGCAATGATTTGTCTCCGCCACCAGAAGAAAAAATCATCATTGTAGGGTGTTGACACCCTACCTCCCCCCTATCATCTCATGACCTTGATCCACCGCACCATGGCTGGATCACGTGGTCCCCTAGGAAGGATCTCCACTCTAGGTCCCAGAACTGGAACCCGCTCGAAAAAGAAGCTGCAAAGAATAAAGGCAAACCCGAATTTTCTCTTACCCCCCTACTTGCACTCTGTCAAATGACCTTTCATATTGGTCAGCAGTGAGGTACACCAATCATAGGCAGTGGGTCTCGCACACTCCACTACATAAAACATAAGCGGTCTCGATGCTTGATGCAACGAGGCCGAACCTATGATCCTGGTAAGCATGGGCACAATGATTTTCAAAATGAGGTTACTGATTGCCTGGATGGGGACTTGACTTCCCACCATGGGAGTCCCTTCTACACAGTTGGCTTTGATATACTCCTTGATCTTCATCCCACTCCCTTCTCCACATGACTTCAGTTTCACAACCTCTCCTTGGTGTGATAGACTAGTCAAGAAGTAGATGTCCTATACTTTGATCCTTAATGGTTGTCCATCAAGGATAAATCTCTCGCTATCAGGATCCTAATAACCCACCAACATTTCCAACAACCTCACTTGGGCCCTCATTCCTTTGAGAGCCAAAAACTTGTACAAACCACATCTTTTTAAAGCTGCTTGAGACACCGGATCCCAATCCACACCTACATCTACCTCCTCATGCTTTCGCTCTCTCCATTCCAAGACCATCCTGCAAAAAACAAATCAATTTTTGAGTTAAGAACCCCCTTTTTTTGCCAGTTGCGTACATATACGCGACTTACTTGCCCATAGTCATGTGTAGGGCTCAATACACATTCCTTGTGGTTCACACAGGGGTGTATACCTAGTCGTACACATGACCTACACAAGGAAACTCGCGTATACCGAAAATCCTAATTTACACCCTCAAAAACTAAAAAATGGAAACCTAATTCAAAAAAGTAATCTGTTGAATTTGAAGAGGATGAGATGAAGAGTTACCTGATCCAGACGGTTCGTGATTTCGTTGCCTGATGCTCCTACAATCGTCGTTTGAATCTTGGAGGTATTTTATTTCAAATTGCACTATTTGGGTAAAAATCAAAATGATACAATAATTTGTGATTTTATTACTATTTATGAGTTATTTTTACCCAGTTTATATAGTTTCATGCTATTTTTTAACCTAATGGACTAATTCAAGAATGGTTTTAAGTTGGTTTTTGTAGTTTTGACTCGGTTTTCTTGTGGATTTCAACATCACGGTTGGTCGTTCGTCTCCTAAGGCAGGTATTTTCATAACCTAGCATATAGGATAGGTATTTATTCCATCGTGCATTTTGCATTATCCTTTGACTACCACTTTTTACGCCTTAGGTACGAACCCATTTATTGCGACGCATGACCCTCCATCTGCTATAAGTAGCATCGTTAATAAATGGTAGAGACTTACCAAACATGGGTACCCTAGTTAGATCCTCTTTGTCATTTGGTGCCCATACCGAGTTTTTTCCTTAAGACCTGGAGTCCGTTATAATTCGATACATGAATTTATGATGAACTTCATTTATCATTCATACACATGCGTCCTTATTACCCGTGGACTCCCAAAAACGAGTCTTATTTAAGCTCTTTTTCGACTCGTTTAAAAAAAAAAAATATTGTTGAGTGATTTGTCCATTTCACACTCATTAAAATTGGATTTGAAAGGTCATGAGTCTTAGTTAATCTCTTTTCTAACACGTTATCAAAAATAGAAAATATTTCTGAGTGAACTTGTCTTTTTCACACTCGTAAATTGGATTTGAAAAGACGTCTATTTGGCACAAGTTTACCCCTTTTTCACACCAAGTAGACTAAAAGACATAAAAAATGACATTTTTGGCGTTAAGTTGTGATTGCATCTCATGCCCTTGTTTGCAGTATTGAGCCTTTAGTCAGTTCTCGCTTTGCGTTATAAACTGTTGCCTAAGTAGTTTTTGCATCCTCAACCAAGCAGAGCCTTGTTTATATCCTTCGTAATTTGACACCCTATACCCTGGAGGGAACATCACCCCGAGTGTCCATCTCCCACATGCATTCCCCTACATTGAGCATAGGTATGTTCCACTGCTGGAACTAGTTTTTCTTACTTGCGACACTCGTTCCCTCCTCTGTATCATAGAATTCATTTGTTATGAAAAAACAAAAAAAGATGGGCGGGAAGGGAGTAGTATATTGTAATTGGCTACAGTCGTGTCGCCTTTGAACAGAGCACAAAGTTATTGAGTCCTTGCGTCATCATAATTTTGGGTTTAGCATGGCCTTAGGAAGCTGATCTAGTTACATAGTTTTCTCTACCGAATGGTTACTCTTCCAGTCCCTATAGAGAACATTATTGATGTCTCCTACATCTAATAGTCACATCATTGAGTCTATGCTGCCAGAGTCCACCATATGTCTCATGCTCTTATTCAAAGGAATTCTATCAACCTGTGTCGACCACTACTCAGAAATCTTGACTTTGCATGTTGGCCATACCCTCAGTTTGTCTCAAAATCACATGATACTATGGTGTTATCATGCATCCTGGCCCTACTTTCATCATTGGTAGGTCACCTTGAACCCAACAAATCGACACTTTATCATTGGTCGTTGATTGGGTGGTTTCCCTTGTGTTTGAAAACAAGACATCTATTCACACTTTGGGATTCATGCAATGTCTTGGTTTCCATTAGACTTATTGGTAGTTTCCTCGCATTTGTCAGCAGTTTTCATCATTGGCTACTATTTAGAGGGTCTTTTTCATGTACTTCTTGCATTTGGCACACGCAAAATATGCACAGGGTCATTGGTTCATGAACATGTTCTTCGTCCGATCTCCACCAAATCATGAAGCTCTTGCTTTGTTCCTCGTGTTGACTGATGAGAGATGCCTTAATGCTCTCCTTTCAGTAGGTCTCTTTCCATCGACTCCAACTCATTTATTCTGGATATGGGACCTAGAGTTTTGTGAGTGCCTTGAGGCTTGCAGTCATTAGTGGCAGTCTCTCTCACCATTGACAGATGGGAATACATCAATGTCTCCTGATAAATGGATTTCTCAAGTGTTCGACACCAACTCCTTTATTCACACTTGTAGAAATGTACTCACTGCCTTGATACCTACTTTCATTATTGGTAGTTTGTCTCACGTTTGTTAACGATATACCTCAATGATCGGTAATCAAATGATGTCTCAACATGTTCAACCTCAACTCCTTTTTTCACATGATATAGACTTGCACCTTGGCGGATTGTGTAGAAGAATTGAAGACATCACTATGTGGCTGCAACTTTCCTGATCTGTTGTTTCCTTTTCATTGGACCAACACCTATTTGACTTCAGTGATCATGGGAGATTAGTTTGTACTCCATGGTATACAAATATCTTCAGAATGATTTTGAGACTGGTTTCACTAGGCCTTGTTTGTGACTATGACAAATTTTGGCATGTAACCACATTTGTATTTGCCTATTCATGGCCATGAACACTTATTTGGTATATTTTACACATGGATCTGCATTGTATTCTTGTTCGCCATGTATGCAAAGTCAGTACATAATGTAATGAGCAATTGATTTCGTCCAGCTGGTTCTCTACCACTCCACTTCTGGATTATTTATAATGTATTTTGACCATCGCAGATACTCCTCTGATCTCACACATTAGGGGGCATCTGTTATAGCAATATTTGCTTCACCATTGCTATCTTGCACAGAGGGCCTTTTTCAATTTCCCCATGCAGACTTGTCATCTCGTTTTGATGAATCCAGAGCTAAAAATATACATTTTTTCACATATACGCTCCCTACCAACTATGCAGTATGTGTATATGCTGGGTGCCCGCGTACATCGGGATTTGTGCCAGAAAATACAAAAATGAGGTCGGGTTTCCATGTCACAACATAAGATCTCCGATCCTTGGCCTTTCACATACTGGAAAAATTCTGACTTGGCCCTTCAGTTGCATTCTGAAGGCTATAAAAGAACAATTTTGAACTATGGAAAAGGAGGAGAAAGCATTCAACTTTGAGAGCAAAGTTACTCTAGAGAAATTACTTCATATTGAGTCTGCATCCCTTTGTCCCTCAAGTTTGAACTCAGTGTTCAACCCCCAAGGTCTTTCCCTATTGTTGAGAGAACCTCATTGACTCTCTCCTATGACCTTGCCTTTGGTGGAGGATTGAAGTGGTGGAGGCCCAATTGGAAGGAACTTGGTTTCTTCATTTTGAACTGTGCCGACACGGAAGTTTGTAATGTTGTCACTTCTGTTGATCAATTATTAATAGAAATACTCCTTTCTCGTACTATTGGTATATTGCAAATGTATGATTTTTATCTATGGGCGTGTTTGTAATGTTCATTAATGGATTATGCTATCTGATGTGATAACTCCTTTATATCATCACTATATACTTGCTCTTCTCGTCTGTCAAGAACTTATTGCAGGTATAAAGCTTTGGGTCGAAGTGCTCAACGGTGGAACAT
Organism: Picea sitchensis; assembly: GCA_010110895.2. Lineage (NCBI taxonomy): Eukaryota > Viridiplantae > Streptophyta > Pinopsida > Pinales > Pinaceae > Picea > Picea sitchensis. Next base: position 1,319 of record SNQJ01S0066290.1, on the reverse strand, counting down.
CTTCAAACGTTGGATCTAGGTATGCCTCTTTCTTATCTTGCACATTATTTCATATAGCATATGTTGGAATTGAGTTGATTTCTGTTGTCATACCTGTCTGTTGTGGTTTACCCTTGGCCATAGAGAGTTTTTACCTTGTAACATCAACAAATCTCATCCTTTTTGGGCTAGTGGGATTATTCCATCTAGTTGTCACATCATCAGGACCCTAGTCTTTCCTAAGCCCATAGCCCGCTAGGATTGTGACCTTGTGCCTTTGGGCTCAAACCCTTTACCATGCCTTGAGGTTTCCCAACAAATATACTAGTTTAATCCCTGTGGACCTTCTCCCATGATCCTAATCCCACAAGCATGATTCCATAGATCTTTGATGGACGATCGAGATCCAATCTCATGCCCATCACATGATCCATATTTAACCCCAACACTCAGTTTATTTTCATACTTTACTTCATCATTTTATTAAAGTCTTGGGCAACTTGGTTATCCATGGTTCCGTTTACAGGGGTTCTACATAGTCTAGGTTCCCACGGTAGGGTTCCATCACGAGGTTCCACATATAAACTCTACACCTAATGAATTTATAATAAAGGAGAATCATTGTATAAGCATATCATGTTGTCTTCCAATTTGGATATATTTTAAAGGGAGGTTTCACCCTTGAAGTGGACTATATTCATTGACTTTTAATCATTTTTAAGAAGTTGGATCATAACACTTTGTAGCTTGAGACATCGACTAACTTACCCACAAATGATTATTCCCTCTTTCATGGATTCTATTATTTCCTTGGTATGATAAACAACCTATGAGAAAATAATTTTGAGGTGTATCAATAGTTTTGTAGCAAAGTATTTCTTTTTCTAACTAAGAGTTGAAATGCAATAGTGGTATATTTTGTTGTTCGAAGTGTTGATTTTAGTTCTGTAGCATGGTGTTTAATTTCCCTTAGAGATGTAACTCACAATGATTATAGCAGAACACATACATAGGGTTTTCAAATTGTAATATACCAGATATAAAATGTATGAAGAACATAAATAAAATGCTAGTAATGGCAGAATAACAACAATATAACCAGAACATTCACCACAATAACACTGAAATGATATAAGAATAACAACATAAATAACACTTTGAATCTGAAAGAAATGTTCACAGGCCTCTTCGAGGGGGCAACCTCTAGTTGAGCAGAGCTCTATTACAATAATATCCAAGCTAGGGTTCTCATACCCTCGACTCCTATTTATACTAAAAATAAGCATCTAGAGGAAGATCCTTCTAGAAGCGGAAGCTTCTATTAGGTCTTCTTACATCCG
>SNQJ01S0066289.1:82327-96938 GCA_010110895.2 Picea sitchensis | reverse complement strand
TGTTATACTTAGAAGATAGACTATTCAATAGAATTGCTTTAGCATCATCTGGATCTACCTTGATACCTGTTTCAGCTAATTGTCTAAGTAGAGACATTAACTCATTTATATGAGTAGAAAGACGGGTCTCTTCATGCATTTTGAGACTAAAGAGTTGCATCTTTAAAGAGAACTTTGCATTTATAGCCTTTGCCCCAAATAATTTACTTAATTCCTCCCAAATTTCGTTAGATGATTTTGCTAAATCAATCAAATGTAATTGCATATCTGAAAGAGCCAAACCAATAATAGCTTTAGCCTTTTCTTCCTTCTTTTGCCATTCAACAAGAAGTCTCGGATCATTAGGTGCTTGTTCTGTGCCTTTTACTATGCTCCACAAACCTCTATTCATCAAATGCATTTGAACTTTAACTTTCCATGTATAGAAATTATTGCCATCAAATTTCTCCATAAGTAAAGAATCCATATTACCTTACCAAACCTGATTTCCTTTTTGATAGCACTCCTTTACGAAAATGAATAGAGTGAGCAGTGGCAGCACGAATAGCAAACACAGTACGCAGCTGTATATATCGCCAACAGCACGGACCCACAGACGGTGCGCAGCTCCTTCAGGCAAATGTTACAGCGTATATAACACTGAGGGACAATGATCAGCAGCAATCTCAACTCGCGCAGCAATCTCAGCTTGCTGCGAATTTGAGCAGCAAGCTGGACCACGATTACACAGGACAGCGAATATCGAGGACCACGAATTCACTCAGCTCTATGCGCAGCTCCACCAGAAATCAAGCAGAGGAGGGATCTCTCGACTCACAGTGGCTCTGATACCAAATTAAAGATTGGAAGAATTAGGCTCACACATTTAAACAGCTTGTATTATTGCAAATTAAAGATTGGAAGAATTAGGCTCACACACTTAAACAGCTTGTATTATTGCTTGAAGATCATTACATATATATAGGAGAGGAGCAGGTTTAACAGACTCCAAAATAAACGGATCTGAACCACTCGTGAATCTGCTTGTAACAATAAGATTTTATTCTCCATTATTCTCTAACATTATTCTCTAACATTTCGCACCTCTCCCGCAATCGCCTTCTCCGGATTCTCACGTGGAAATTGACTACGACACAAAATCGTCCTTATTTATTTGCTATAAGTGAACTGGACAACGGAAGTAACTGTCAAGAAGCACAGCGTCTCCAGTAATCGTCAAGAAGAACAGCGTGGTAGGTTTGGGCGACGCAAGATGAAGATTGTTTAGTAAATACAATAATGTTGGGCGTCCACATCAGTGGAATAAATACTAATATTTATTTTGTTTTATTGAATGTTTCTACATATATAAAGAACTAATTCCAAATGGAAATGGTGTGTTGATCCTATTCTCACTAACAACTACACAAACAAACACAGAATGTTTTGCAGCAGACAGAGTGACCAAGTCTGTTCCAAGAAGACGGTTCCACACAAACAAACACAGAATGTTTCGCAGCAGACAGAGTGACCAAGTCTGTTCCAAGAAGACGGTTCTGGCTTGGTTGAGAGACTGAAATGTGAAACACATCGCTTGCTTGAGACGCAACCAGAATCGGGACACGGTCATATGTGGCAGACGCGGTTGGGTGTCTGTTTGGGATTGTGAAATTCAGTGTTATAAACGTTTACTCTTTACTGTTTACCTGACACAACGTACCCTAATATCTTATCGCCTCAACAGATCCAGCCGTGCATAATGCATCCTTCTTAAAAAAAAATAAAAAAAAATATCCATAACTTATAATGGCGGAGGTGTAAGGACAAAAATGAGACTGCATTCGTTATATAAAGAGGAGAGCAAATGTACGATACCAACTTCTACATGAGTTATAAAAAATAATGCAAATATAAGGAATCCGCACCCTCAAATTTAATTTTTGACTCTGCTGGTTACATATCCGACATGAAGTCGTGTTAAAATACATAATCGCCGGCTTCTTCTCTAAGTAAATTGAGGAAAACGAAGATGGAAGATTGCAATGTTCAGAAAAGTAATGTGTATCAATAGCAATTGAAGTTTTTTTTAGGAAAGTATAGGGGATCAATAGCAATTGAAGTTCTTGTCCACATCTGACATATGAAGTGGTGTTAAAATGAAGTTATTGTCATTGCAATCATTTTTTTTTAAATGACTGTTGCTTCCTATTATAATTATTTATGGTTTTTTTTTTTTTAAATTAAGTTTGTGTTTCATTTAAAAAAGAAATAAGAGATAATTATTTATAGAATTTGTTAGAAAAATAAGTTTGTATTTCATTAAAAAAAAAGAAAAAAAAGTTAAGAGATTTTAATCGGGTGTGGGCTTTGAAGCATCCACATAAAGATGGCTCTGTAGTTTTAACCCTGAAAATTATTACTCCAAAACTCAACCACACCACATCCCTAAGGTATCAGGGGCAATGAAACAATTGCAAAATTTAGCTAAGATATGTATGTCCAAGTTGTTGATATCGGGCATGGCATCATGGCATCCATCTCGAGAAGGAAATGATTTTGCATAGTATTCATTTTTGGCAAAATGTAGAAAGCCTTGTCACTATACCATAGACCACTTTGTTGTTTTTTATTTTTCCAAAATGTGACACTAAATCGACTAATATAGAAAGAGTTGACAACTCTACTTGCATAACGCTTTCATTTTTGCTTCAAGTCAAAAGACAAATGAGAATGACTTGGGGTTCAACAACTCTTTTTGGGTTGGGTGAATTCACTTTTAGTTGTGTCATCTCACTCCGAATAAATATGTTTTCGAGTCTACACTATGAGGGATTTCTACAAGATTTGAAGTGCATATTCTGCCCATTTAGATTCCATGCATTATTTTTCGGTTGTTTTTCCAAGAAAAGCAGTCACAATTTCTATCCATTGAAGAAAAAAGAAAATGTCGAAACACACGCTCGTCCTTTAAAAAAATCACCAATTCTTCCATTTTTCCCATTCTTATGTCTCATCTCTTGGCACCCTCGGAAGGAGGATCCACAGTAAGTAGTTAGAGGCAGTATAGGATAATTCATAGAGATAGCTAATTCTTTATCTAATATAGGAGGATTCATAGAGCTAGCTGATTATTTATCTAAATCACATGAATCACTTTCATGAAGCCTCTTTGTCCCACCCAAAGAAGCTCCGGGAACAACTATCTATTTCGAGAAGGAAATTTTGATAATTGTACACATGTCTTCTGCATTGGCCCCGAAACGAGGAGTGGTTTTCCCTATCGGCACTTGTGATTGTTGATCATCACCATTTTCTAAAAAAAATGAAATATTTTTTATTTTGATTTTCTCCCTTTCTTCATGGGAGGATGAGCACAAACATGGGGACAACTAGATTGCAGATGCCCCTCGTAGATGACATGTCCAGCAACAAAATTCCATGTTCTCGTGATCTAAGACTTGAGTGTGTTGAAATTTTTTCCATTTGAGAAGCATTGTTTTTGGAACACCCTTTCTAAGGTCGATCTCGAAACAAACACGAGATTAGCATTAAAAATACATCTTAATGCTAATCTCGTGTTTATATTTTTCTTTAAATGCCCTGATTCTGTGCTCATCCATGTTTTTCCACGTTGCAGTTGGAATCCAAGTTGTTATGTGCGTGGAAGTATGCTTTCTTTCTTGCAATGGACCCTCATTGTGTCTTATTGGTGCACGTGTATCTTGACTACGACACAAACTCGTCCTTATTTATTTGCTATAAGTAAACTGGACAACGGAAGTAATTGTCGAGAAGAACAGCGTCTCCAGTAATTGTCAAGAAGAACCGCGTGCTAGGTTTGGGCTACACAAGATGAAGATGTTGGGCGTCCACATCAGTGGAATAAATACTAATATTTATTTTGTGTTTATTGAATGTTTCTACATATAATATATAAGAACTAATTCCAAATGGAAATGGTGTGTTTATCCTATTCTCACTAACAACTACACAAACAAACACAGAATGTTTCGCAGCAGACAGGGTGACCAAGTCTGTTCCAAGAAGACAGTACTCGCTTCGCTTGGTTGAGAGACTGAAATATGAAATTGAGACACAACCAGAATCGGGACACGGTCATATGGCAGACGCGGCTGGGTGTCGGGTGATTTGCGTTTCTCTATTTTAATTTCAAAACAGACGGACCGTGTCCAGCTACAAGACCGAGCAAGAATCAAATTTAGAACATTAAAAACAAGAATGTTGTCATTTATAAGAAGGAAGAGTGCTCATTTTCTAAAAACTCCATCTATCATCTAACGATCATAGGTAGCATCTAATCGAAACGAAGAACAGTTGCCGCAGTCATGAAATCCTTCCTGGCGTTAGCGCTCGCAGTACTAGTGGCGTATAATATTGCTATTGTGCGTGCAGGTGATGCTGATCCTTTGCAAGACTTTTGCGTCGCTGATAAGACGGGTAAAGGTATGTAATATGTAGCGATACGTTTGCTAGTGGGGTTTCATACGTTGGGTATGCGATGTGAATAATATATCTCATCTATATATATTTGAATAGTGCAGTTAATGTGAACGGGTTCCCGTGTAGGATGCCAGCATGGTTACAGCAAAGGACTTCATGTTCAAGGGTCCAAATATTGCAGGGGATACCAGTAAAAATGTTGGGATCCAACGTAACTACAGCCAATGTAATGCAGATACCAGGCTTAAACACCTTAGGAATCTCCATGGCTCGGATAGATTTCGCTTCTAACGGCGGCCTTAATCCCCCTCACGCACTCATCCGCGGGCCACAGAATCTTGGTGGTCATCGAGGGTCCTCTCTCAGTGGGCTTCATCACCACCGGCAACAGATTGTTCAGCAAAACGATTGAGAAGGGAGACGTGTTCGTATTCCCCAAAGGTCTGGTGCATTTCCAACTGAACGTGGGCAGGTACAACGCAGTGGCCATCGCTGCACTGGTGGCCAGCTTCCTGGAACCAGCAGGTTGCCGTAGTCGCTTGTTGGAGCCTCTCCCCTGTTGATGCCTCCCTTCTCGCCAAAGCTTTGAAGATCGATGCCAGCCTCGTCCAACGTCTCCAAAGGGAATTCTTGGGTTGACGTCTGATCATATGATTCTTTCAGTCACGAGTCGCCAATCATTCGGCTGTTGTGCATCCAAATAAACAAATAAAACCACTCTTTCCCTCGTGGCATGCTCGCGAGCTCGTCTATATCAATAAAGAAAAAACGATTTGATCGATATGGATGTGTGTTTGGTGTTTGTGAGATCTGTGTTATAATCATTTGCACCTTACTGTTTAACGGCCACAACACACCCTAATGTCTTGTCTGTTGAATTGATGGAGGCTAGGGCCCTGCATGATGCATCCGATTCAAACAAAATAAAAATAAAATCCAGGACTTCCCTTTGACCGGATATAAAGAGAAGACCATACTTTGATCGGTATCGCTGTCTGTTTGGGAGTGTGAAATTCAGTGTTATAATCGTTTACTATTTACTGTTTACCTGACACAACGTACCCTAATCTCTTATCGCCTTCAACAGATCCAGCCTTGCATCATGCATCTCTTCTTTAAAAATATATTTTTTTTTCCAAATTAAATTTGTATTTCATTAAAAAATAATAATAAGAGATAACTATTTTGCCATTGTTAGAAAATAAGTTTGTAACTGTTAAGAAGACATTAAGATCTCTTAACTTTCTTAATCGGGTGTGGGTTTTGAGCATCCACATAAAGATGGCTCCGTAGTTTTAACCCTGAAAATTATTACTCCAAACTCAACCACACCACATCCCTAAGGTATCGGGGGCAATGAAACAATTGCAAGATTTAGCTAAGATATGTATGTCAAAGTTATTGATGATACCGGGCATGGCATCATGGCATCCATCTCGGGAAGGACATGATTTTGCATCGTATTCATTTTTTTTGGCAAAATGTCGGAAGCATTATCACTATACCATAGACCACATTGTTGTTTTCTATTTTTCCAAAATGCGGCACTAAATCGACTAATATAGAAGAGTTGACAACTCTACTTGCATAACGCTTTCATTTCGCTTCAAGTCAAAAGACAAATGAGAATGACTTGGGGTTGAACAACTCTTTTGGGTTGGGTGAATTCACTTTTAGTTGTGTCATCTCCCTCAGAATAAATATGTTTTCAAATCACTATTCTTCAGTGTTTGGGTGTCACGCTTGACACTCATAGAGTTTGTGCAATAAAATCATGCCTCCAAGGAGAGAACCCTTGTTAGTTGACTCGGACTCTGATATATCCAATACAAGAGAGGACTAATCCAGATGGATTTCGGTGGCCTCCCACCTATTCCAATAGGCTCATTTTGGCAGTTTTTATAGTTTGGCAGTTTTTTCCATAGTTTTCGGGTCCCTAACTTGCGGGGTCATTTTGGGACCCTAAACAATGTTTTTTGGGGCCCTAAACACGTTTTTTGGGGATATACCTTTCCAATGAGCTATCGTACGCCTAAAACGGAGATCGTATGCAAAAGTTACGACCCCGGGAAGTTGATGTACTAACTTACCCAAATGGGGCCCACGTGACTTTTGGAGCTTCATCTCCTAGGGTTAGGTTTTTTGGATGTCTAGGGTTTTTGGCATTCCTTTTTATTGTAAAAATCCCTTTAGAGCCTCATTGTAATGATCTTCTTGCGAATGAGCACAACCTCCACATCTCTTCTCAGAGATAAGCTGCCACCATTCTAGCAAGCTTGTTTCCACTGCATTTTACAGTTTCATCTTATTTCCTTACTCAATAGAAATCAGTTTTGTTGTATATCTATTATTAAGTGTTAAGAATATGATAATAATCTGTATTCATTTCGTTCTGCAAATATATTCTGGATCAAATACCTAGCCTTATCCCTCAATGAGCTCACGAGAATTCAGAAGCAGAGTAACCAAGATCCATTTTGTCTTCACACCAAATCCCAACTCCCCAAATTTGCGGGGAAAATGAATGGGAAGGCTGTAGACTCATGGATCCGTGGAATCTCCACATATTTTTGGACTTGTACAAGCCTCATTGAGGAAAGGAAAGTCCAAATAGCATCTCTCCAGCTAGAAGGCCTAGCTCATACTTGGTGGGTCATTCAACTCGAAAACACCACAATAGTGGTAGATATAGGAGCTTCTGATAACTCTCCAGAGTCGGCTATCAAAACATGGGCACAACTTTGTCAAGTTTTGAGAGATCATTTTTATCCACTAGGATACCTTCTGAATTTATGGACAAGATGGCTTTAACTCAGGAAATTACCTCCACAAAATGTACAAGCATACATTGACTACTTATGCAAGCTCCGACTCCAGCTTCACATCTCAGATCCAGAAGAGGTATTGATTCTCAAATTTAATTCAGGCTTGTTACCTCAATTTCGTAGAGAAGTAGAGTTGTTTTAATGCCTACCTTTGGATAACGCTTTTAAAAGGGCTTTGGTTGTAGAAAGAAAGGTGGCTCCCCATAGCGGCACTCTTCAATATCGACTAAACCAGACCTCAGCTCCTTCACAATCTCCTACAAATAGGACCTCAGCTCGCCCTAATAATTATGTAGCACCTCGTCCCACCAATTCCAATCCCAATTCCCTGTGGTGTTCCTTTCACAAAACTCAGTCCCACTCCTTTGCAGATTGTAGATTTTTAAAATCCTTATGGACTAATAAAACGCTATATATAGAGGCCACTTCCTCACAAACCATCGATGACGCCGAAATAGTTTCTTTAGACAACCCCACTGAAGTTGACCCCTCCTCGATTCTTATGACATATGACGACTCCAAATCCTCCCCGTTATCCCTGTTTACAAACAATCTCCAAATCAAACGATCCTTAGCCTTGCTAATCATGGACAATGGTAGTTAGAAAAACTTGGTCTCCCAAGAGTTAGTCCAGCACCTACAAATTCCCACAACCCCACACCCCAAGTCATATCAACTCGGTTGGGTCCAAAAAGATGGCCCTGCCTCTTGGTATCTAAACATTGTATTGTTACTTTTTTCTATTTGGTAAATTTAAATTTTTTCCTCTATGATGTCTCTCCATTAGACTGTGTCAACCTCCTCTTGGGCCTTCCATATCAACAAGACCAGAACGTTGTGTATCTGGCCAAAACCCACCAATATAAACTCTCAAAATATGGACACACTTATATTCTTACCGTGGCACCCACCCCAACCCACCACACAAAAAGAGACCAATCCCCATGTCCATCTAAACGAATGTGTTTCTCTCTCTCTAGTATGCCCTATTCCACCAAACAATACAGGACACCCAATACCACAATCCATGGCTCCCTTGTTCTGAGAATTTGTTGATGTCTTCCAACCACCCACCGGCATACCCCCCCGCGCCATGTAGATCACTCTATAAATATTATTCCATGAGCTTCATTACCCAATGCCCCTACTTACCAACTAGCTCCACGAAAGGCAAAGGAAATTGAGAAACAATTGACAGAACTCATAAACGCAGAGAATATACAACCTTTCTCTTCCCCTTATGCATCTCCTTCTTTTGTACTCCCAAAGAAAGACACCACTGAGATGTGCCTAGTCACTGACTATCGTTCCCTTAACAAGGCTACGGTCAAGAACTGCTACTCCCTACCCTGGATTGAGGAGTTGTTGGATAGTTTTCAAGGTGCTCAATGTTTCACTAAGTGAGATTTGACATATGGATACCATCAAATCAGAATGAACTCAGCAGATGTGTGGAAGACAACCTTCAAGATCAAATTTGGCCTTTTCGAATGTTAAGTCATGCCATTTGGATTGACTAATGCACCACCAACATTTATGAGAGTTATTAATGATATATTCAGGCCTCTTTTGGGCCTCATTTTTGTTATATATTTGGATGACATTCTCATATCCAGTAAATCTTGGGAGGCGCATCTTAAACATGATTGGAAAGTATTAGAACTACTTCGAGAGCAGAAACTATAGGTAAAGGAAAAAAAATCATATTTTGGCCAACGTTATGTTCCATACTTGAGCTTTCTTGTGGACACAGAAGGAATCCGTCCTGATACGACACAGGTACAAGATTTGGCACAATGGTCAACTCCTTCTTCAGTAAGTGCATTAGAAAGATTCATAGGTGGTATCAAATTTTATCAAAAGTTTGTTTTGCACTTATCTCAGATCGCTCTCCCTTTGCATGAGTTATCTAACAACACAAACAACTTTGTTTGGGATGGAGAAGTTGCTCACCTCAAGCAGGCGTTGTGCTCTTCCCCTGTACTTAGATTGCAAGACTTGAATCGTCCTTTTGAGATCGAATCCGATGCCTATCAATATTTTATCGGTGCAGTACTTAAACATGGAGGACATCATGTAGCCTAACACTCTGAAGCTCTTTCATAAGCTAAGAAATATTATAGCACATACGATAAAGAATTCTACAACCTCATGCAAGCTCTCAAGCAATGGAGACACTACTTGTTGGGTAAGGAGACCATCCTCCATACTGATCACCATCCTTTAATTTTCATTAATTCCCAATCAAATATACAAGAGCAAAGACATCTCAAACGGGAATCCTACATACAACAGTTCCATCTGATCATTCTCTACAAGAAGGGGACACCTAAGAAGATGGTAGATTTGCTTAGTCATCCTCCGAATCAGGTTCTCAAAATATTAGAAGTTTGGTGTGCTCCGTATGACACATGGAAAGACAAGTATGCCAGCATAAAGTTTGGGTTGCACTACATCAACAAACAATAGTCAACCAAACCCCTTTCTTAGACTACACCATTCGCAATGGGTGGCTCTACAAGCTCAACTTGCTATGTGTGCCTCAATTAGAGGATCACTTATTGTTCATCAAGGAAGCCCATGCATCTTCTTGTGGAGGCCACTTTGGCATAACAAAGACAATACAAAACCTTCAACACCATTTGTATTGGCCATCTCTACAGCGCCAGGTAGAAAAATTCATATGAGCTTGTACTTTATGCCCTCAATCCAAACCTTCCAACCGAAAGCACGACATGTATCAGCCACTCTGGGTGCCTTCCAAAACATGGGAATCAATTTCAATGGATTTTCTCAGTGTAATGCCCACCACTCAGAGAAAACATGATGCCATTTGGGTGGTAGTCTGTCGATTTTCCAAAATGGCATGTTTCATCGATTGCAACAAGACTACCACGACTGTTCAAACAATGGAATTATATTTCCAACATGTATGGCCTCACTTTGGTCTACCCATCACTGTCATTTGGGCTAGAGACTCAAGATTCCTCAGCTCCTTTTGGCAGACACTATGGGCACTACTTGGTTGTCATCTTAATTTCTCCACTGCCTTCCATCCTCAAATGGATGGAAAAACAGAGGTAGTAAATCATGTGTTGGTACATGCTCTACACATGCATTTTGCACGTAGAAAACAATGGGATACTTATTTGCATATTCTATAGCATAGTTACAATAGGGCCACACACTCAACTTTTGGCTTCTCTCCTTTCGAAGCGTATCTGGGTTTTCAACCTGCTTCTCCAGTCGAGCTACCTCTCACTCTGGATCCACAAGGCACATATCACCAACAAAGGGAGAAAATATCAGCCCAACAATTCCTTCAACAACTTGCACACCTCCAAACTCAAATAGTTCAAGCTTTGAAGGATTTGAAAGCATTGTACACCTCTTTCCTTTGGCATACACAATTTTATTGCTAGGTCCTTTAAGAAAATTGTTTTTTTGTTAGGTCTTCATTCATCCAAATTCTTTCCCCTTTTGGATTATGCCTATAATTTGGGGCTTTGGTTCATGAAGCTAAAAGTGGGAACTTCGCAATCATGTGGACTCTCGTTTCCTCCCAACTCTAAATGCCACATAGTGTCCTTCTAAAAAGTCATCTTCTTCTTTCTTGAAACCAACAATTCTCACTTCTAAGGTTTTTTTTTCTACTTTTTAAGGAAGTTATTCAAAATATTTTTAAATTTGTAGTTTGAACCTAATTCCTTCGCCTCGTATTCATTCTTTACCTACCTCATATTGACAACAACAAAAAATATTTTTTTATTCATCCATGAAAAAATATCCGTTCACACAGTAATTGAATACTAGATTTTGAAAATTGTTTTCAAATACACATTGGAAAACTACTTTTTACATTGTTATTTCTAGTGAAACGATAATTTAATACCAAATTTTGAAAATTGTATTCAAGTGCACATTGGAAAACTAACATTTTTATTTCACTGTTGTTTTGGAAAACTTACCATTTTGTGATCATGTCTTCCACGATATATTTTTCTTTCCCAACTCTAAATGCCCCATAGTGTCCCTCTAAAAAGTCATCTTCTTCTTCTTGAAACCAACAATTCTCAATTCTAAGGTTTTTTCTACTCCTTTTGCTGGAAACTAAAATATTTTAAATTTTGTAATTTGAACCTACCTTCGCCTCCTATTCATTTTTTACCTACCTCATATTGACAACAGAAAAAATAATTTTTACTCATCCATGAAAAATATCCGGTCACAGTGATTGAATACTAGATTTTGAAAATTGTTTTCAAATACACATTGGAAAAACTACTTTTTACATTGTCACTTCTAGTGAAGCAATAATTTAATACCAAATTTTGAAAATTGTATTCAAGTGCACATTGAAAAACTAACATTTTTATTTATATTTTCTCTTTTAAATGCCCCTCGACTGCGTCATCCATATTTTCCACGCTATTGAACTAAGTTGTTATAAGCGCTTTTCTGCAATGGACCCTCATTATGTCTTATTGGTGCACCTGTATCTTGACTACGACACAAACTCGTCCCTATTTATTTGCTATAAGTAAACAGGACAACGGAAGTAATTGTCGAGAACAGCGTCTCCAGTAATTGTCAAGAAGTACCGCGTGCTAGGTTTGGGCTATGCAAGATGAAGATGTTGACATGGCCACCTCAGCTGGAATAAATACCTACCATTTATTTTGTGTTCTATTGAATGTTTCTACATATAATATATAAAGAAGTAATTCCAAATGGAAATGGTGTTTTTATCCTATTCTCACTAACAACCACACAAACAAACACGTAATGTTTCGCAGCTGCATGTGAGGACCAAGTCCGTCTAAGAAGATCAGACTACTGGCCACAGACTCAAATATGAAATTGAGACGCAACCAGAATCGGGACACGGTCATATGTATGCGACGCTGGGTCAGTGTCGAGTGATTGCGCTTCTCATTTTAATTTCAAAACATATGACCGTGTCCAACTACAAGACCTAGCAAGAATCAAATTTAGAACATTAAAAAACAAGAATGTTGTCGCTATAAGAAGGAAGAGTGCTCTTCATTTTTCCTAAAACTCCATCTATCATCTAACGATCAGAGGTAGCATCTAATCAAAACGAAGAAGAACAGTTGCCGCAGCCATGAAATCCTTCCTGGCGTTAACGCTCGCAGTACTAGTGGCGTATAACATTGCTATTGTGCGTGCAGGTGTTGCAGATCCTTTGCAAGACTTTTTGCGTCGCTGATAAGACGACTAAAGGTATGTAATATGTAGCGACGCGTTTGCTAATTAGGGTTTCATGCGTTGGGTATGCGATGTGAATATTATATCTCATCTATATATATATTTGAATATTGCAGCTAATGTGAACGGGTTCCCGTGTAAGGATGACAGCATGGTAACAGTAGAGGACTTCATGTTCAAGGGTATAAATATTGCAGGGGATACCAGAAAAATGTTGGGATCCAACGTAAATCAAGCTAATGTAATGCAGATACCAGGCTAAAACACCTTGGGAATCTCCATGGCTCGGATAGATTTCGCCCCTAACGGCGGCCCTAATCCCCCTCACACTCATCCGCTGGCCACAGAAATCTTGGTGGTCATCGGGTACTCTCTCAGTGGGCTTCAACACCACCGACAACAGATTGTTCAACAAAACGCTTGACAAGGGAGACGTGTTCATGTTCCCCAAAGGTCCGAACGCGGGCAGATAATAACGCATGGGCCATCACAATCGAAAACAAATTGAACCCAAAGAAGTTTCCACAACCTTGTTTGTTTGGAGCCTCTCCCCCTGTTGTTGCCTCCCTTCTCGCCAAAGCTTCAAGATCGATGCCAGCCTCGTCAAACGCCTCCAAAGGGAATTCTTGGGTTGACGCTCGATCATATGATTCTTTCATTCACTAGTCACCAATCATTCGGCTGCTATGCATCCAAATAAACAAATAAACCACTCTTCCCTCTGCATGTATGCTCGTGACTCGCCTATATCCAATAAAGAAAAAACATTTGATCGATATGATGTGTGTTTGGTATTTGTGAGATCTTTGTTATAATCATTTGCACCTTACTTTTTAACGGCCACAACACAGCCTTATGTCTTGTCTGTTGAATTGATGGAGGCTAGAGCCCTCAGATGATGGTAATCGATTCAAAACAAAAATAAAAATAAAATCCAGGACTTCCAATCGCCGACCGGATATAAAGAGAAAGACCATACTTTGATCGGTATCTCTGTCTGTTTGGGATTGTGAAATTCTGTGTTATAATCGTTTACTCTTTTCTGTTTACCTGACACAACGTACTCTAATCTCTTATCGCCTCAACAGCTCCAAAATTGCAACATGCATCTCTTCTTTAAAATATATATATTTTTTTCAAATTAAATTTGTATTTCAAGTTAAAAAAATAATAATAAGAGATAACTATTTATAGAATTTGTTAGAAAAATAAGTTTGTATTTCATTAAAAAAAGAAGAAAAAAAAGTTAAGAGATTTTAATTGGGTGTGGGCTTTGAAGCATCCACATAAAGATGGCTCTGTAGTTTTAACCCTGAAAATTATTACTCCAAAATTCAACCACACCACATCCCTAAGGTATCAGGGGCAATGAAACAATTGCAAAATTTAGCTAAGATATGTATGTCCAAGTTGTTGATATCGGGCATGGCATCATGGCATCCATCTCGAGAAGCAAATGATTTTGCATAGTATTCATTTTTGGCAAAATGTAGGAAGCCTTGTCACTATACCATAGACCACTTTGTTGTTTTTTATTTTTCCAAAATGTGACACTAAATCGACTAATATAGAAAGAGTTGACAACTCTACTTGCATAACGCTTTCATTTTCGCTTCAAGTCAAAAGACAAATGAGAACGACTTGGGGTTGAACAACTCTTTTTGGGTTGGGTGAATTCACTTTTAGTTGTGTCATCTCACTCCGAATAAATATGTTTTCGAGTCTACACTATGAGGGATTTCTACAAGATTTTGAAGTGCATATTCTGCCCATTTAGATTCCATGCATTATTTTTCGGTTGTTTTTCCAAGAAAAGCAATGACAATTTCTATCCATTGAAGAAAAAAGAAAATGTCGGAACACATGCTCGTCCTTTAAAAAAATCACCAATTCTTCCATTTTTCCCATTCTTATGTCTCATCTCTTGGCACCCTCGGAAGGAGGATCCCCAGTAAGTAGTTAGAGGCAGTATAAGATAATTCATAGAGATAACTAATTCTTTATCTAATATAGGAGGATTCATAGAGCTAGCTGATTATTTATCTAAATCACATGAATCACTTTCATGAAGCCTCTTTGTCCCACCCAAAGAAGCTCCGGGAACAACTATCTCTTTC
>SNQJ01S0066289.1:38239-54562 GCA_010110895.2 Picea sitchensis | reverse complement strand
TGAAAAGGTTACGTACACGGAAAGGGATAACATATTAATTACGAGAGGATAAAATAATAAAGGAAAGGATAAGGGGCATTAAATAGGGTAGGTAAGGAAGTAAATGCATGAGGCGGTGAAGGAAGGATATGGAGGGGGAGGAGGTTTACGAAGGGAGGATGATTCGACGAGAGATTTGGGAGGGATTTTTGGGGGATCTCTTGGATTTGGAAAGAGGAGTTGAGTTCGAGAGTGGGAAGGTTTAGTACAGAGGCATTGTTTTGCTGGAGGTTTTGGGCATGGGGGCCAGGATATCTATATGATATCCTGGAGCTAGGTAGTTGTCCTATTTGGAAGGGAGGATAGTAGGTTTGGACAGTGTTTACACAGTGCAGCAGCGGTCAAGAAGGTAAGTGGACAAACGAAGGGTTATTAGCATCAGACCCAGGTATTTCAAATTTTGTAATTGTTTTTATTATGTTAGAAAATTTTAATATTCGTTGTTAAATCTATATGTGAATGTGCTCAATTAAAGGAATTTGATGAATTTTACTATTTTGCTCAATATAAAGGAATTATTGAATTTTACTGTTATGTTGTAGAATAGATTGATGTTAATTAAATAGGCCACTACAAATGGTATCAGAGCCTTGGTTCAAAATCTGGAACCAAGGGCCTACCTACCTACCTACCCGCCTACTCGATTTAGTAATGGAATTGTACCCACCCAAATAAAAAATAAATTTTTTTTGATAAATCTGAGCCTTAAGGGCCAAATTCCCAGCTCCAACTCCAGCTACGCCTAACCTGTGAACCAAACACAGGAATTTTAATACAAAATAAAAATAAAAATGAAATACATATTGAAAATGTAGAAAAAAAAAATAAAAAAAAATTACCAAAGTAAAACAAGCAACTAGGATTGTTACAGAAATTATCATAGCAGAAATAGGGCTCTATCCACTATAAATGGAAGCACAAACAAGATTAATGTTATACCAGAAGAGGGTAAGGGAAATGCAAGAGCGAAGGATACCTGCACAGTTTAGTAAAGAAGTACTAGAAAGAAGAAAGGAAACATGACAATTGGAGTGCAAAAATGGTTGGAGGACTGGAATATTGTAGAAAGGCACTGTCGTAGAGATAGAAAAGAACTAAGAGGATACCTTCAGAACATCTTTAGAATGGGAAAGTGGAAGATTAGAGCCCAAAGAAAACAACCATATTATATCGAGCAATTCAACTATAGGTGTGAAATAAAAATCCAAGAATAAGTGTTAGTTAACATTGTTGGTCAACATGTCTTGAATGGAGAAGAAAACTCTGGAACAGATAAGAATGAACTCACACATGTTCAACTACAAAATAGGGAGATGGAAGGTACCTAAAGAATATTGGGAACACAAGACGTGCCAGATATGTGAATTGGAGGAGATCGAGACAAAGCTTCATTTCCTCATTGGTTGTAATGGCTACAAACACATCAAAATAACGGTACTAAAGGAAATCAGTTGGATAGAGTTATTTCAGACCAACCAGTGGGAAATTTCAAATTACGGGGAGACGGACCACCTAGATGATGAACCGCGGGAAGAATCTCTTGAGAGTGGCTAGCGTCCCCATAAGGGGCATACAGATGAATACACCTACAGAGGGTAATGGAACATCAATCTTCACCCCCACATATATGTATTCCCTATCATGTTTTTGTTTTTGTTTTCTTTGCTTGGATTGTATTCTCCTTTACCCATAGCTAGACATTCACTTTTCAAAATGTTGGAAATTTGATGATGTAATCTCTATCCCATAGACTACTTAGTCTCATGGACACTAATTCCTCATCTCTCACACACTATCACATTTCTCACGTGAGTCTAAAATTCAGTCACAATACTCACAATATAACATATTACATTCCAACAACAAAAGATTGCATGTTTGGAGTCTTCTCTAGAACTATCACCACTTCCCTGTCTTTAGTCTCCCTAGAAAGGAACCTAAAATTCATGATCAACTGGCTTGACAAACTAAATGGTCAATTGTGCCACATACAATAACCCAATACAAATAGATGACTCAAACTGTGGGCCTGTGTACGTAGTAGATAAGATAACCATCTTCTTGCTGCCATGGGATTTTGTTTTAAAGAGCAATCAATTGTATATAATCTCTCTGTAGAGAATGAAATTTGAGTTACTAAACAACATATAGGGCTATGAAGCAGAGATGCAACAAGTCAACTTTGGCCTAATTGTAAGAGGATTACAATTTCCAAACAAAGCCCCTGATACCAAATCTCACCCAAAGAATCACATGCAATGCAATACGTCCTAAACCCAACACTGGATGTACTCCAATATAACAAATATCATATAGTCTTACCAATTTAAACCAATATATCGTTTGCCCTAGAATTATTTCACAGTAATTAAGAGCTCACAGTATTTTCAAGCAGAAACATCAACTGCATAATCAACACAAAATACCAGACCAACATTGGACCATAGAATTGGAAGCGAACAAGGCCAACCGATGTGCATATTTGGAAGATGATGTGCAAAAATATTGTCGGCTAATTGGAACTACTAGAAGATGCAGCTATCTATGAAAATTGGAAATGATTGGTAAAAGCAACGTACCCCAGAAAAACCTAAGAAAAAAAAATCCTTCGAAACATCACCCCTTCAAAAACAAAATGGAGCAAACACACATTTCTAAATCCGAAACCACACTCGAGCTCGAGAGGTTTAGAGTCGAATGACAGAATCCATGCAGCGAAGAAAACAATTATACAACAAACAACTAAAATTTTCCAGAAGAGCAAAATGAAAAAAAAAACCAGCCAACTCGCGACTCACCCCAAAACTCCATTTTCATGAGTAGAATTCGTTGTAGCAGGTTATATTGCGGAGAAAACTTGATGGAGCAAATAACGCAACAAACAATCAATAAACCCATTTCTCAACGCATTGCCAAGGGGGAGGAGCTTGCGGCCATTACCAGAACTTCGCCACCGTAGCAGAGAGGGAGAAGCCGAGGGCGCATTTGCATAGGGAGAAAGAGAGGCGACAGTGATGGAGTGTTAGGTTTGAAGGATGCGTAGGGTTCGAAGAGATGGCAGCTGTAGGGTTTTAGGGTTAGGTATGAAGAGTAAGCGGGAAGGTGGGGGCACGTGGGCCTCATGCGACGACCCACTGCCCGACTCTGGTTTTTTTTTTATTATTCATTTATTATTTTAATTTTTTTTTCTTTAATTATGTTATGTGTAACTTAGGTTAAATATTAAAATATTAATGTTTGATTTATATTAAATTTTAAAAATTAATTAAAAAAAAAATCATTTTAATATATATGATTTGATAAAAAATAAAAATAAAAATTTAAAACCTCCACGAAGTGGCACCCATGGGAATGGAACTCGTGACCTATTGAAAACAAACCAAATGCTTCCACCAATAAGCCAAACATGTGACTTGAAATTAAATGTTTTGATTTGAAATTAATATTAAATTTAAGCTATTAAATTTTAATTTAACGTTAAATGCTAAATATAATTTAATTTAATGTTAAATTTTAATTTTCATAAATAGAATATAATTTAAATTACATATAGTTAATTTAGAGTTTAAGTTTTATGATTAATTAATTGTAAGATTAATTGATCATGTTTTAATTAATTGATTATGTTTTAAATTAATTAAGTATTTTGTCTTTTAAATGAGTAAAACAAAAAAAAAATTGAATTATTAAAGGGTTTTGAACCCACGAACCCCACCAAGCGAAGAGCCTTAAAAAGAACACTAATGCCAACGCGCCACACATATCACTATTCAAATAAATCCGCATATGAATAGTTTAATTATCAATAATAGCAAGGTACTATCCTGAAGAATAATCTCCGATTATCCAAGCGTCAGGCTCATGAGACCTTACACACAACTCATCGAGCCAAGCGCCAAGTGCCTTGATAAATGCAAAAAAGTTATGAACAATAAATCTGACCCATTTATTGTGGAGGGTGACTAAGAATATGCTAGCATCTTCAATGCATAGCCATCAGATAAGGGTTTAAGGTTCAATAAGATTAAAAGATTAATAATTGTGCCCATTGTCAATAGGTGTACGTATTTCGGTGTAAATTAATAAACATAAGGTCAGAAATCACTTCAATCAAGTTGTAAGCGAAAAGTTAAAAGGTCCTAGACTAGGACAAGTGGGAAGGAGGCAACATATGCACTAGGAGAGTAAGCATAGGAAGTGGCGAGTATGGCGCAAGGCTAGCGTAGCTACAAGGAAAGGGAACCGATAATTGTTTTCATAGGGGCAAAGAAATCAAGCTTAGATGCTTAATCCTAACCCTAACCTAGCCAAATCCCTAAAGGATTAATGTTTGTTTATAGACAAGTAAAGAAAACTTACGCCTAACCCTGTTTCTAGTTTGAGTAGCACCAATTTAAAACATCCTAGAAATCACCCTGACAACTTTGGTTGATGCAAGTTAAAGCATACAGGATGGTCAAGACTCGAAGGAGTCGAGGCAATGGAGCGCCATCCCAAGCACCGCCAACACCACCAACGCCACCTCCACCATCACCCAAAATATCCCTCATACTATGCTCGTTGGAAGCCATTAACGAGACTTTAAAGGGGCGACAACAGGAAGGGACTGAAGTGGAACCCCCACTGTCTGGAATGGGTAAACCAGAAGCATCAAGGGATTCAGGGGGAGGACCTCCACCTGAAGACATCACGCGAGAATTGTATAAGATCAAACTTTCGGAGTTTTCCGGGGGTCACGCCAGTGAACGTGCGGAAGCATGGTTGGAAGGCATGACTAGGTGTTTTTCCTTAAGGGACTATGCGTCCAACTCAAAGGCAAAGATTGTCATTTTTCAATTAAGAGACAACGCCTTGAACTAGTGGGGCAACCTAGAAAGACAACTGCACCTTACCCCAGACACAATATCTTGGGAACTTTTCGAGGAGAGGTTCCGAAGGAAATATCTACCAACGTACTACGAGGAATAATAGGTAGGGGCATTTCATGCCTTAGTACAGGGAAATAGAACTGTTGAAGAATATGAGATCAGGTTTATGGAACTGGTCAGATATGTTTCGTATATGGACAATGCCCAACGACAGGCAGAGCGCTTCCTCTATGGATTGAAACCTAAGATAAGAGCTATGGTGCGGATGTGGAAACCGTCTTCAGTAGCGGAGGTGGTGGAAAATGTGCATTACGCAGAAGAACACATGAACTTAACCGGGGGTACAAGACCGACATTTCCGCATCGCCCGGGATTCTCAGGAAAGGCCCGGAGGAAATTTCCTAGGGGAGGGGGCTCAAGGCCACTACCATATGGTAACATAGTCACACCAAGGACAGTAGCTACAGGGATTTCAATGGCAGTGAGTGCAACATCTCGTTCATCGCCAACGGTGCAGACCACGACCATCTCAGGGAACAACTAGTAGGGGCAGGGGTTCCAGGGGAAGGAACTCATTTCAGAGACAGACACATGATAGTGCATAGGTTCAATCTCGTGTTGCCTGTTGGGGGTGCAGAGGACCCCATTATCAGCGTGACTGCCTGGAGCTACAATCAAGGTTCATGCATAGAGAAGGAAAGGTACCGATGGGGAGATCAAGTAGCAGCCACCAGATTTATGCAGTGGTTAATAACTACCAGGCCGAACATCAATCCACGGTGGTGGAGTCATCAGGTACGCTAAATCATATCAATGTTAAGATTTTGTTTGATTCTAGTGCGACAGATAGTTTCATTTCACCATCTGCATTAGAAAAGAGTGAGTTGGCAGCCTATGAGCACGATGACTTTAAACAAGTCGATATGGCTTCAGGGGAAAAACAAGTAGTAGGACCTAGTGTCGATAATTGTATAGTAGACCTGGGAGTCTGTACTACCAGGTTAAAGGTATACGTCACTGCTCTCGGGGCGAATGACCTAATCATTGGAATGGATTGGTTAGCAGCTCATTGAGCTTTGGTAGATTGTTTCACAAAGAGGGTGCTTTGTGTTGACGATGAAGGAAGACCAGTGGAGATCCAGGGTGTACAGAGAAAAGTGTCGTTACACTTTATATCAACTATGAAGGTTAAGAGATGCTTGAGACAAGGGTGTCTATTGTATGTAGTGGAAGTAGTGAATGAAAGAAAGGGACCCTCATTGGATCAGTACCCGGTATTGTCAGAATTTCAAGATGTTTTTCCGAACGAGTTACCGGGGTTACCTCCTGAGAGGGAGCTTGATTTTACTATTGAGCTAAAACCTGGTGCAGAACCAATCTCCAAGACTCTGTATCGGATGAAAGTGCCAGAACTTTGTGAATTGCAAATGCAGTTGAAAGAGTTACATGACTTAGGGCTAATAAGGCCCAAAGTCTCACCCTGGGGTATGCCAGTAATTTTTGTAAAGAAGAAGGACGGATCCTTACGACTATGTATAGACTATAGGGACTTGAACCATGCTACAGTGAAAAATAGGTACCCAATGCCGTGAATAGATGAACTCTTCGATCAGATGAAAGGAGCAGCGGTATTCTCCAAGATTGATTTGTGATCAGGGTATCATCAGTTAAGGATTAAGGAAGGTGATATCCCAAAAACTACCTTTCAAACTCGGTTTGGACATTACGAGTTTGTTGTAGTACCTTTCAGATTGACCAATGTGCCAGCAGTATTCATGAGTCTCATGAACGACGTATTCCGGAAATACTTAGATTGTTTTGTACAATTCTTTTTAGATGACATCCTCATCTATTCCAAGAATGAAAGAGAACATGATGAACACTTGCGAATAGTGTTGTCCTTCCTTAGAGAGAACAAATTGTATGGGAAGCTGTCGAAGTGTTCCTTCTTCCAGAAAGAGATCCACTATTTAGGTCATATCATTTCCGGCGAAGGAATCTCTGTAATTAATTTTTCCTATCATGTTAATAACTAAACAAAGATTGATCTAATGATATTAATTAAGTAGTTATTAATTAATTAAAGGTTATAATCTTTGATCAATTAATTAATTAATTAAATTACATTTTAATAACATGAGGCTAAATTTAAAAGATTAATAGTTATATTGTTTAAATTGAAAAGTGCTTATTGTATGTGTATGATTGTTCATTTGTTCATTGCTTATTTACTCTGCAGTTATTGGATAATAATGCTTCATTGATATAACACTTGGATTATATGGTTAAATTTCTCTATTACTGATTCACCCCCCCTCTCAGTAATCCAACATCTCCCACTTGGAGACTGATATCAACAATTCCACCACTTTTGTATCTTCTTGAATATGAACCTTCTTGTACTTGGAAAATTTATCATATTCATCTTCATTCTTTAAGACAACCTGAAACTGAGCAAGAAATCAATTTCTCCCTGGTTACTCCCTTAGTTAACATGTCTACAAGATTTTGGCTAGTGTGTATCTTTTCCAAATTCAAATGTCCATCTTCCAAGATAGATCATATGAAATGGTATCTGAGTTGTATATTCTTAGTCTTCTAATGGAAGGCTGATTTCTTTGCAAGATGAATGACACACTCACTGTCACAATACAACCTGCTATTCTCCTTCTTCTTTCCCAATTCATCCATAAACCTCTGTAATCAAATCATCTATTTATTGGCCTCTGTAGAAACAACATACTCTTCCTATGTAGTTGAAAGTGCAACAACCTTTTGCAATTTTGAAATCCAACTTATTTTTGTTCCACATATAGTAAAAAAACACCCTATGGTGCTATTCCTACTATCTTTATCACCTGCAATATTTGAATTAACATGTCTCTGTAGAAGAATGTCTGAAACTTCAAAACATAATGCATGAATATAAATACCTCTCAAATACCTGAGAATCCACTTTACTGCCTCCCAATGTTCTTTACATGGATTGTTCATATACCTCCTCACAACTCCCACTGCATGTGAAATATGTATTCTATCTCCTCTTGTATCTTGGGATACATTTCCTTAGTTTATTTTCAATGGCTAGCCAAAGGTGTACTAACTGTTTTTTCATTTTGCATTCTAAACCTCTCCAACACCTTCTCTATGTACTCACCCTGAGACAATGTCAATTTGTCATTTTTCTTGTCTCTTGTTATTCTCATACCAATGATTTTCTTTACAGCACCATAACTCCTTCATTGAAAATGAATTATCTAATTTCTTCTTCAACACATTTATATCCTACATATTAGATGTTGCAAAAACTATGTCATCTACATACAATATCAAGATAATATAGCTTCCATTTTCTAGCATTTTAAAATAAACACAATGATTAGAATGACATATATTATAAGCTTGTTCTGTCATAAACCTATCAAACTTCAAATACCACTTCCTTGCATCTTTTTTTAGGCCATACAAGCTCTTATTCAATCTACATACCAAATTTTCCTTCCCTTTGACCTCATACCCTTGTGGTTGTTGCATATAAATCTCTTCCTCCAAATCCCCATGGATAAAAGTTGTTTTTACATCTATCTGTTCAAGATGAAAATCTTCTACTTCCACAAGACTTAAAATAGTCTTAATTGAAGTCATTTTAACAACAAGAGAAAATATTTCATCAAAATATATACCTTTCTTTTGTGCAAACCCCCTTACAACAAGTCTAGCCTTGTATCACTTTTTGCCTCCATCTTCTTCCTTCAACTTGTAAACCCATTTATTTTGTAATGCTCTTTTTTCTGCAGAAAATTGAACCAAATCCCAAGTATGGTTATTTACTAGGGAATCCATTTGCTCTTTCATGCCTTTATCCCATTTCCTTTTAGTGTCTACCTGCATTGCCTCTTCATAACATTATGGTTCACCAGAATCAATCAACAATAAATAATACAATGAAGGAGAGAATCATCCAGGGGATCTACTTAACCTGGTAGATCTTCTAACAACACTTGCAGGAGTTTGAGGTACTTGTTGCTCATGTTGTTGTACATTTTGATTTTTTGGTTCCTTTGTAATTTCTTTTTCAGTTATCTCATGAAGCATTGTGTATTCTAGTTTTTCTTTTTCCTATTTCTTTCCTTGCAAATGATATTTATACATGACCTTCTCATTGAATATGACATCTCTACTCCTAATTATTTTGTTATTTTCATAATCCCATAAGCGATAACTAAAATCATTAACACCATATCCAATAAAATTACACTTCTTGGATTTTCCCTCAAGATTTGTTCTATTTGATTTATCAATATGGACAAATGATTCACAACCGAAAGTCTTCAAAAAATAATAGTTTACCTTTTTACCTGTCCATACCTCCTCTGGAATTCTACCATCCAAAGAGCTTGAAGTTGCTCTGTTTATTAATTAAACAATAGTATCTACAACATATTCCCATAACTGTAAGGGAAAACCAAGATGAAATCTCATACTCCTTGCACGCTCCATGATTGTCTTGTTTATCCTTTCTGACACACCATTTTCTTGTGGTCTTCCTGGAACTCTCTTCTCTCTACGAATCCCATGTTATGAACAGTAATCATCAAAATCCTTGATGAAATATTCACCTCCATTGTCTAATCTAACACACTTCAACCTTTTTCTCTCATTCTCAACCAAATCTTTCCATTTCTTAAAAGTATAAAAAACATTAGATTTTTGTCAAATGAAATAAACCCAATATTTTCTAGTTGCATCATCAATAAAAGTAACATAATAATGAGAGCCACCAAGAGATGATACCTGAGATGGTAACCATACATATGTATGCACAAGATCTAACCTTTGAGTCTTCTTTTCTTTTCCGACTCTGAGAAATCTGACTCTCTTTTGTTTTTCATAAACATAATGCTCACAGAAATCCAAATCAATTTGTTTAAGAACTGGCAACACATTTGTTTTGTGAAGTATCTGCATCCCCTTCTCACTCATGTGTCCAAGCCTATGATGCCATAGTGTTGTATCGACTCTTGTAGAATCTAAAGAGATAGAATATTCAGTATTACTAGTACATAAATACAATGTACCTGCCTTCTTTCATTTTGGTATCACTAATGATCATTTGGTGACCTTCCACACCTTATCTGTAAATATGGATAAAAAAACTTCACTTGCCAACTACCTTGTTGAAATTAGATTTTTCCTTAGATATGGAACATGTATTACCTTTTTCAACAACCATTGGTTTCCATTGCTTTGCTTTATTTTTAACTTTCCCATTAACCAAGACTCAGAAGTTTTATCTATAGAAAGAATTAAAGAATCTTGTAACAAATCACCTGTTACATTTCTTTCCTAATTTTTATCCTCCTGTCCATCTCTTTGTTTCTTTGGAGCTTCGTATACTTTCTTCATATGTCTTTTCTTCCCACAATTCCAACACTCTATCTTTCCGAAATCTAAATTTAGATCTGCCCATCCTACAATTCTCACGGCTCCTTGAGCTCTTTCTTCTATCCTTTTGTCTTCCCATGTTCTCCACGTTTAATGCATTACCTAATGTCTCACCTATGATTTTCCGTCGCATTTCCTCACTAAGGATAACACCAACAACATCATCAAATTTTAAAGTGTTTGAACCAGACATAAAGTTACTTACAACCATGACCAAGTCGTTCCAAATTTCTGGCAATGAGCACAAGAATAGAATAGCCCTGACCTATTCATCGAAGTCCACTTTTACAGAACTTAGTGGATTAGTAATTGTATTAAATTCATTTAAATGATCTGCAAAAGACCCACCTTATGACATATGCATATTAAATAATATCTTGATTATAAATACCTTAATGGACAATGAGGGTTTTTCAT
The DNA here is from genome assembly GCA_010110895.2 of Picea sitchensis. Lineage (NCBI taxonomy): Eukaryota > Viridiplantae > Streptophyta > Pinopsida > Pinales > Pinaceae > Picea > Picea sitchensis. Next base: position 43,793 of record SNQJ01S0066289.1, on the reverse strand, counting down.
ACAGTTTATCGAATGCATCCATCAGCTCCTTCATTTTCTTTTCTTTTGAAATATTGAAAGCCACCGATGCTGCCAAGCTCAGCCATATCATTCATAGTTCCTTTCTGTCGAGAACCTCCCATTCTTTGTCCTTCATGGTTGTTGGATTCTTTGCTATTCCACCGAATCCTTAGGAATAGATCCATAGGAACATATTGTTTCTCTCATAGTCTTCTCACTAAGAATACAATATTTGCAATGATACATAGCCGCAATACATTTCCCTCATAAACAAGGGTTGCCTTATAGGAAAAAAAACCATAAAATAACTTCTACCGCCAGATCTGCGACCTTATAATGAATGGTCCAGATTTACAATCAAATAACAATATATATTTACAAGGAATGTTTTCCTTTGGGGGCTTCTCCCTCGAACCCCCACCGGGGGCCCACTTGCCCCTGGACCCTGCAGAGGGGGTAACCCCCCACTGCACTCCCCCGCATGGAGGAGTGAACATTCTTCTGGGATGTAAAGTCTTCATGGGGTATAAACATGGCTAGAAACAAATACCTATGAATTAGAAAGATAATCAATCTCCAAAACCAACATCTTCCAACTCTAAACACAGAGGAATTAGGCCATAAGGAAGCTAGTCTTCCTTCTAACCTTATTAACAAAACAAGGGACAATCTAATAGAGTAGAGATAGTTTATTTTGATATTAGAATAATATTATGTATGAAAAATACATAGGTCCCTTCTCTATAAAATGTGATCCAATGAACTAATAGAAATTGTTGGATTATTTATGAAGAAAAAGTCTCTTTCTCTCATTTTATCTCTTTGTTCTAGGTTTACGGTTTCTTTCTTTCTTGTTGTCTGTTGTTTCTCTCTAGATACTACCACAATATTTCCTATCTCTGAACAATGGCCAGTGCACTCTCTTCTATCTCTTAAGCCATCCTCTAACAAGTGCACCCTCTTCTGCAAGTGCACCCTCCTATGCAAGAGCATCCACTTTTGCAAGTGAACCCTCCTCTGCAAGTGTTCCTTCCTCTGGTGAGTGCACCCTCTTCTGCAAGTGTATCCTCCTCTGGTGAGTGCACCCTCTTTTTCAAGTGTGCCCTCCTTTTCAAATGTTCCCTCCTCTGCAAGTGTGCATTCCTAAACAAGTGAACACTCCTATGGATCTCTCTTTCTCTTGAAGGGGGATCATGTACTCAATTATTTATTAATTTTGGATGTTTTTGTATAAAATACTCATCTTCCCACGTGGAATATTCAACGGGTAGTTTATTCCACTTAATGAGATACTCTGAAATTGATATATTCCTCAGCTGAAAAATTCTTGTGTCAGTGATAGATTTAGGCTCCAATATGATTTTTTCCTTCCTATTCAAGTTTTGATAATATAGTTTGAACTGGGATCTTGTCACTTATAACATTCTCTAAGCATGAAACATGGAAAAATAGTTATACTCACAAAGATGCAAGAAGCTCCAATTTGTATTCCATAGTACCAATCTTTTGCAACATCTTATAAAGGCCATAGTACTTCGGTGATAATGTATTTTCCTTAGCTTGCTTGAGGGACATCTGTTTGAATGGTTGTAGTATTAAAAATACCCAATCCCCTACTTCAAAAATTCTTTCACTATGATTTTGATCTGGTTATTGTTTCATGCAATTCTATTCCATGGTCAGGTTGTTCTTTAAGATTTGGAGAACTTGTTTTTGATGCTCGATGTGATCTTATACTACTTGAACCTTATATTTTTCTTTTAGAGAAGAAGTGATGGACGATAGGTGATATCCATAAAGCGCCATAAATGGTGTCATTTTTGTTGGAGTATGAAAGAAAGTGTTATACCACCATTCTACCAAAGGTAACCACTTGAACCATTTTTTTTTCCATCAGAGAAAAATTAACAAAGGTATCCTTCCAAACATTTTTTCACTATCTCAATTTGTCCATTATATTGAGGATGATAAGATGAGCTATGAGCCAATTGAGTACCCGAAAAATAAAATACGTTTATCCAAAAATGTCTAGTGAAGATGGGATCTCTGTCACTTACAATAATATTTGCGCTTCCATGTAGCTTTGAAATAACTCCATGAATGTGGTAGCAACTGTACTGGCTTTGAAAGGATGAGAGAGTGCACAAAAGTGTGCATACTTTGGAAGTCTATTAGCAATCACCATGATGACACTTTTTCATTCCAACTTCGGTAACCCTATGATGAAATCCATGGAAACCTCCTCCCATCACTGACTTGGAATGGATAATGGTTTTAAAATACCTGGGGTCTTAATTGTTTCCACCTGATTTTGTTGGAAAATTGAACATTCTACCACAAATATTTGAACATCAGTTTTAAGGCCATCCCAAAAACAATCCCTCTTAATCATGTGATAGGATTTAAAAAATCCTTAGTGCCCTCCTACCAGAGAGGTGTGAAATTACATAAGTATCTTTTGATTGAGTTGGGATTTCTTACATAAATATAAGTGATCTTTGTACCATAGTGAATCAATTTTCCATGTAAATGTATCAGATGCACTGGAATATTGTTGCAACCTTTGAATGAGACTCCACATTTCTTCGCCATTCTTTCATTCATCCCTTGATTTTATTATCTAATTATGTTGGATGGTAGAGATAGCATAGATAAATTCCTCATCTTCATCCTTTCTTGAAAGTTAATTTTCCACAACATTTTTCTTCCCTTTTTTGTAGATAATTTCAAAGTCATAATCCGACATCTTGGTCACCCATTTTTTTTTCTCTTCTAAAGATAATATTTGTTCCAAGAATTATTTAAGACTATCATGATATGTTTTGACCTTTAAGTGCCTATCTATTAGTCAAGGGCACCATTTCTTCAATGAATGTAGTGTTTCCATCATTTCCATCTCATAAATGGATTTATGTAAGTCATTTCCCTTGAGTACCATTACCATCGGTGCAGAGTAAGAACTTTGGCTAGGTCTAATACTTCCAGCCTCTAACATTTCTTCAACCATACACTCAATTTCACTCTTATGATAATAAAGGTATCTATAAGGCCTGATGTTAGGAGGAACACTCCCTGGAATTAAGTGAATATCATATTCATGATCACGAGTGGGTGGAAGAACTATGGGAATATATTCAAATACTTTAGAATGTTTATGAATGATCCCTTGGATATCTAGGGGAATATATGGCATATATGTTTGAACATGTAGTGATCATAGTTGTACAATTACACCTTGATGCCCCTTTTTCAATAATTTTGTGATTCCATTGGAGCTTACCAACTTTCTAGGTTTCCCTTGTGATACCCCTTAACTCAAATTCCTTTCCTTCCAATGAAAATTTCATGAAAAGTTATTGAAAATTAAAAGCCACTATTCCCAATGATTGTAACCATTGGACCCCTAGTATGACATCATCACCAGCCATGGGTATAGAAATGAATATTAATTATATATTCCCCCATATTAAGATTGATCTTATGTCATTTTTCTGAGCAATTGATAGTTACTCCATTTGAAATCATTACTTGAAACTATGGAATTAGATATATAAATCAATTGAGACCTTTGGCTAATTTATAGTGAATGAAATTATGAGTACTACCATAATCAATTAGCACTATTAAATTTTTATTTTTTATATATCCTTCGATCTTGAGGGTTTGAGAAGTGTCAGTTCCATCCAATGCATGACATGATATGGTGGGAGTCATCTCTTCAGAATAAATATCTTCTACATATTCATGTTGATATGGCTCATATTCTTGTTCTTGTTCTTCTTCCTCTTCACAATCTATATAGAATAATTTCTTCTCACCACACTTATGTCCCTTATTGTAGTTGTTATCACAATTAAATCATAAACCTTTCTCTTTTCTTTCCTCCAATTGTTGAGGTGTCAACCTTGTAGGTTGAGGTTGTTTAGAAGAAGGAACATTATTCTCTCGATAGATGTTAGGGGTGGTCCTTCTAGTAGCCATAGACATATTTTTACTTTCAACATTTCTCACCACCCTGAACACATTCTCCAATGATTTGGATTCCCAAAGGTAAACCTCACGTTGAATGTTATCCTTTAAAGTTCCTATGAAGACATCAATAAGGTGCTCATTTGGAATATATGCTACCTTATATTCAATCTTTGTAATTTATTAATGTGCTCCATAATTGAACAATTTTGCTTGAGATTTATCAATTGGATGAAGAAGGTATTTCTCCTTGTATCCTATTAGTGCTCTATCATTCTTCTGTGAAAATTGTCCAAGTGAGAAGTGATTTTCCAGAACAAACCCATCGATACAAGACAAAATGATTAGGTTCTAAATATAAGAATGCAATTTGTACCTTTTGCGCATGGGGAACATCATGTAGATAAAATAACTACTCCATCTGAAGTATCCATGTAATTGGATCCTTTCCATCAAACTTCCTCATATTGATCTTAGGAAAGTGGTTGATATTCAACCAAAAGCTAGATTTTCTCCAATCTCGATTCATCAGGAAGCTCATGGGATACATTTTCACTTTCAGGTGGCCTCTCTATTAGAACATTTTTAAACCCTTCCATGATATCCTATTTTAACCCATCCATCTTAGTATCCATCAACACTTCCATCTTAGCTTCATTTGAATCCATCATCTTTTGCAGTTCATCTTTTGTTACCACCTTCTTTTGTAAATCATCTATGTTCTTGCGCATTTTTTCACCTTCATCAAGTGCCCAAGTAGGACTATCTGAGGGATTCTTTAGTGTATAATTTCCCTTTTTTGGTGGCATGTTGGCCAAGTATTACTGCAAGGTAGGAATTCCTAACTAGGTTAGGCAGTGGTCCTCACAGACAAGGGAGTGTCAGGTGTTATAGCTCTCTAATATACATGTGGGGTCCAACAATAGTACTTGGCCCAATATATAAGGGTAATAACTAAGGAGTCTTGACCATGCCCTTATCTGTACTATCTGACTACCCAAGTACTAGAGAGTGATCTCCCTAAGTGTTGTTCTCGATGTACTAGATCAACAAGATGACCAAATTGTTTACTCGATTGGTATCGAGATTCTAGGGGGTCTCCTGATATACTCCACATATAGGGGAGCTCAAATCCATAGTAGTTTTTTCTAATTTTAAACCATTTGAAAGGGTCCTTCCTTTATACTCTAGGTACGTGGAAGAACCACATTATAACAGGATTGCAGCACTAACAAGTAACTAAATATCCTACGTTTAGAGATGTTGGAAGAATTTTGTACCTAAAACTCCCTCAGATTCTCCCAAATTTATGTGATACTCCTTTTATCCCACTTTACTCCAATTTTTTAATCACCCAAATTGGACATTCTAGTCAAAAGATATGCAAATTTCTAAAAACCAAAAACACACCTTTTAAAACCTTATTTGGAGATTGTTCAGCTAGCCGACCTTTCTTTTGTTGTAGCTATACAATTTTTGACCTTATATGTAACAACCCTAGTAGAATATATACTTAGGGATTATTGAGTAAAAGATTTATTAGGTAATTAATTTTTCCTACCATGTTAATAACTAAACAAAGATT
>SNQJ01S0066289.1:14398-37945 GCA_010110895.2 Picea sitchensis | reverse complement strand
TTAATTAAAGGTTATAATTTTGATTAATTAATTAATTAATTAAATACCTATTACATTTAATAACATGAGTATTAAATTTAAAAGATTAATAAGTTATATTGTTTAAATTGAAAAGGTTACGTACACGGAAAGGGATAACATATCAATTACGAGAGGATAAAATAATAAAGGAAAGGATAAGGGGAATTAACTAAGGTAGGTAAGGAAGTAAATGCATGAGGCGGTGAAGGAAGGATATGGAGGGGGAGGAGGTTTACGAAGGGAGGATGATTCGACGGGAGATTTGGGAGGGATTTTTGGGGGCTCTCTTGGATTTGCAGAGAGGAGTTGAGGTCGGGAGTGGGAAGGTTTAGTACAGAGGCACTGTTTTGCTGGAGGTTTTGGGCATGGGGGCCAGGATATCTATATGATATCCTGGAGCTAGGTAGTTGTCCTAGTTGGCAGGGAGGATAGTAGGTTTGGGCAGTGTTTACACAGTGCAACAACGGTCAAGAAGGAAAGTGGACAAACAGAGGGTTATTAGCATCAGACCCAGGTATTTAAAATTTTGTAATTGTTTTTATTATGTTAGAAAATTTTAATATTCGTTGTTAAATCTATATGCGAATGTGCTCAATTAAAGGAATTTGATGAATTTTACTATTTTTCTCAATATAAAGGAATTATTGAATTTTACTGTTATGTTGTAGAATAGATTGATGTTAATTAAATAGGCCACTACATTATAAGTCTAAAATTTAAGCTTGAGGTATCCTGATGTGTCTTATTTCCAACCCCACAAGTTAGAAAAATATTGGATTCTCCAAGATAATTCTATGATAACTTTCCCAAGATGTGTTGATGTTTTCCCTTTCAGGAGAGCGAACTTGTACAACTTGCTGCATGTCATTGTCTTCAGCTCAAAACTTGAAATTTGCACCAGTAAACATTAGATCCATAAACTAGCCAATTGAATAAGTCTCACTCAATTTGGAGGTATGTAGATTTATATATAACAGTTTTCCCAAGAAGACCTGGTTTAGACTAAAATATGGACCAACCCAAAACCTTAATTTCTTCAGAGAATAATTTTCATAGTATTGTGATTCAAGGGATGAAATTTTTATAAAATATACTTCATTATTCCACCTTCATGTTATAACAATTTAAGAACCTGAAACCAAGCCAAAAACAATTGGGAGAGAAAATGGCAAGAAGATTTGTTTCAAACTAGTTTCAGGACTAGTAAAAAAACCTAACTTGATCAGAATGTATCTCCAAAAATATAACAAACCAAGATATAAATTTTGACCCAAGTTAGTTGTATAGGTATTCTCTACACCATATAAATTCTATATCCCAAAAACTTCCAAAACCATTGTTGTACTGAAAATTCCAAGAAGACTTTTTTTGATGAAGCGAGTCCCGAGGATTGTATAGATCTGATATGAAATGTTAAGAACCAAATATCAAAATAGCATAGAAAATTTGGAATAAGTACTCCATGCCTTGAAAAAGAGATAAATTCAAATAATAATCCTCTTTGAGGGGGAAAACTCCTTATACATCACAAGAATTCACAAATACAAGATGATTATGTTGGCCCTTGACCAAGTTTTGAAGAGTACTTCGTCACATTTGACCACTTTTGGGACCGCGAAAGCTTGCCAAGGAAGGAGCGCAATGCAAAGTAGAAAATAAGGAAGCAAGACCTATTTTGAGATCCATTTTAGGGTTTTGGGTTGATGTAACGGGAAAGGGATGTCAGCCCATGGGTTTACCCACGTTTAGGCCCATTTTGTAATCTATAAATAGGCAATATAGATAGTAAGATAGAGGAGATAGTAATGTAATACATCTGCATGGTGTATGAATGAAAGCTTAGTGCTAGTATTTGGATTTGTGTGATTAGATGTATCTTAGAGAGATCTGTGCATGAGATCAGAGAGCTAAGTGAAGATTATTATAGTTGGATGTTGAGGAGCAAGGAAGAAGGATCTAGCGAGCTGTGCAGATCTTCTGTTCTGTGCGAAGTAGGGATCATTGAAGCTCTGTGTTGTAACTACTTGACCAAGATAATATAAAGAAGACTTTTTGTACGTAGCCCCAGGGTGGGGGTGAACCACGGTAACTCTGTGTATTGTGTTGATGTGTTTGTATCTCTCTTGCTAACCTCTCTGATAGGTTTAGATAGATCTATTAATTCTTTATTCTTATGAGATATGAATGCATGCTAGATATGATACATACGATGCTAGGTGCTTAATCTATTGAGTATAACCTGTTCATCATTTCTAAGTGATAGATATGAGTAATTACTGTGGTGCTCTGTGCTTTATGCAAAGTGTATTAATGAATGTATGTTAGGAAATAACTGATACTAAGTGCGTTGTAAGAAAGATAATCATAGATTTGTGTCCCAGCTAAGGTTGCAGACACCTGAGTCCTGCAACAACCCCTGCCTCTACCTCGGGTGAGACTTCATATTCTTCGCAGGTGTTTTCGAAAGGGTTGGTAGTTAGGGTTTTGTTGGTGTGCTCTTAAGCATTGAAACTTGGGTCTTCCCCTATGCCAACAAATTGTTCCGTTGTCGGGACCTGGAACTATCATTGCTAGGAACTGAAGCAGAAAAAGATTTGTGCGAAATAAGCTCTGTGCGTAGATTTGTTTCCCTAGTGCATAGTGTTTTGTTTGACCTCTGAATATCTGTGCCAAGAAAGAGGTCAGATATGAAGAGAAAGAGGTCATATATGAAGAAAGAGAGGTCAGATCTGAAGAAAAGAAGTCAGATCTGTGAAGAAAGAGGATAGATCTTCAAGAAAAAGGTAAGATCTGTAAACTCTATGCCCTGATAAAGGTAAGAATAGTTAAAAGTGTTAGATATGGAAGCTTTGTACTCTGTAGAAGTAAGATAAGTGAAATTTTTGTTTCTAAAGCATGGATCTAGGTATGTTTGATAGATTTTGTCCTAGCTTCAAAACTGGGGCATTGTTAGATGAAATAAAGTTTGATATGAATAGATATGATAAGTATAGTGATAGATATGTTATACCTATGCATAGAAAGAATGTCTGGACTAACAAGTGGATGTAGGATCCTAGAAAAAGTTTTTTGCAGGCTAGCTACCATGATCCTGGTGCGTAGTACAAAAGAAGTTGGGGATCATTTAAGAGAAAGAGAGGATTAACCCTCTGTTACAGTTGCAGAAGATCGAGACATCTTGCTAAGGAATGCCCTGGTAAGAGATCTAGTTGCCTCTATTGTAAGGCTATGGACCATGAAGTATTGGATTGCCCTAGAATGATTGCTAGGCTTAAGAAGATAAATATGGAATAGGCAAACCCTGAGGGAGATCAAAAGACCAAGATTATAGAAGAAACCCAGGAAGAATAAAAAATGATATTACTACAGATGAAACATACCTTGAATGACCACCGGCATGTTAGGTTATCAGAGATCTTCAAATAAAAGGAGAAAATAGAAGCAAGAATAGGGGAATTTGACATTGACTATACTCTTGATGAAAAAACACAACTAAACATTATGCCAGAAAGAACTTGGGAAGCTATAGGAAATCCTGTCATGACCCCTTCCCTAGGAGGAACAAGTTTCTTCAGAGGAAAGCTAGTAAAAGTATGTGGAAGGCTCACCTAGATACCTATGACTGTCAATGGAACTTCGACAGAGGAAGAATTTGAGATCATTAAATTTGTTGAAAACAACACCCTATTTACCATGCCCATAGGGAAACCCTGGATTGACAGAGCCCATAGGGAAACCCTGGATTGACAGAGAACATGCTAAACGAAGGGAAGAAGAAAAAGTTTTGGAATAGAAGAAACAAGAATTAAAAGACTTGATGACCAGAAGGATCGCACACTTGATTGAAAAACATAAGAGCAGATCACAGATATTTAATATTAGTACCTCTGATGGTGAAGCTAAGAGAACACTTGAGGATCCATAGAAGATCGAGTTACCTATTGTTGATACAGAAGAGGTATTATCAAGGAACCCTCGGAAAGAGTTTCCACAGCACGAAGTAACTAAGGCCATAGAAGATAAACATCATAATGGTAAAAGAATTACTGAGACGAAACTCACAGGGAAGAAGGCTAGGAAGTTAAGAAAGAAAAGGGATAATACTATAAGGTTACAAGAGGTTCTAGAGGACACTTCACTACAAGAAAAGTTGCAGAATTGGAGCTTCGCCAAGATATCAGAACAACGACATAGAGTACTTCACCATGATGAAGCAATATAGCCATTGGAACCGATATACCCGTTCGACCGCCACTCCAAACGGATTGAAAAGAAGTTATGGGTTACCATTAGACTGTTGGACCTCACATTAATGGATAGATCAATGGTCATGGAAGTTTCATATCCATTGCAAGCAGTTCGTTGCAGAGTTACTTACTTATTCCGTCGCACCATGGTTGAAAGACACTTTTTCCAATTGAGAACTTGAGCTGACAGAACAGCCGCATTGTGAAACAATGATTACTACAGCTTTACTCTCTAACTGATTACGGTATTGACATTCCATTGACAACCTGAGATAGTGATCCCAATATTACATGTCCGACGAGCTCATCACATCAAAAGAATCGATGAGAGAAGTACTTGCTAGCTTAAGGATAGAAATTTAGTCATGTCGGAAAGAGGAATGTCCACCAGAGTCTAAGCCTCATCGTCGAGAGGAGTGGCAGCCTCCCCATCGACTACTCGGGTTGGAACATATCAAGCCGGCGTAGAGGCAAGAACTAAGCATAGACACGATGCAGACAACACAAGGATAGTGCTAACCATTCTACCTACATACATTCCCCCTTTAAGTGGTGATCTTAACAAGGACAGTGTCCCTTGAGACTTTGAATACACCCTAATCACTTCATATCTACCGAAAGGAGTTTTCACCTACTGCATAGATCAAGACAAGGTTACAGTGTTGAAGTGTTGTGACTTCAACCTAGGAGACCATAAAGCCTACAACATGCTCGCACCATCTAAGTATTTAAAAGAGACTAAGGGCCGCAATCCAAATATCACCCCTCAACAATGGACGATGAACCTTGCGGAGTCTACTCTGCTCAACATCATGAAAATACCGCACTATGGAAGACATCAGGAGGTGACTGATTGTGTGAAATTGTTGCTAGCAAGTTACCATGGAGGATACCTATGGTTGAACTGTTTCATAACTGTTGATCCGGTGCTTATGAACAGGATTATCAGGCATAGCATGCAGGGTCCTGATCTCCATGAGTACTACCCTAGGAAGAGTGCAGACCGCTCACTTTCATAGAAGATTAAAGAGGCGTATGATAATGTTGAAAAATGCATGCAAGGTTACAAGGTAGCCTCTATCGAGAGTGGCATAGTGTGCCTCGCATGTCAGCTGATAGCAGGGAAGTTGGTCCGTAAGAATAGACCTATGCAAGTATCATGCTCCGTAGTGGACCTCATCGGAAAATGCACAGAAGGACTCCAGATGAATTGGGCAAAGTATTTGGTCGATCAGCTAGAGATTGACTATAGAGAAGCCCAGGACGAGGGGCATGAATTCCATTTTAGCTGGCTGCTAATATTGATCTCCTTTGTTGCATGGGAGATACCGGAAGGAGAAACTTTCCCAGACCTCGTCCCATTCGAACCGTTAGCTGCGAAGTTCAGTACCTTGTGGTACTCGACAGACATGAGCAAGCAGTGGCAGTCAAATGCCATTTTTCATAGATACTATAACCAACTGAAAGCAACTATAGGGGGTGAACCTTGCATAACCCCAAACACTTTACAAAGGTTTCGACCTTTGATAAAGTTCAGCGTGGACCACCACTTCATCTACCTAAATCCATGCGCTGATTAACACCAGGAACAACTACAGTCCTATTATAAGCTGACTGAAGAAAACTTAGAAGAAATCACCAAGGAATAGTTGGCGGACCTCCTTGTTCCAACAGATCCAACAGACATTTCAGATATTGATAGCCCAGAAGCTGTGCAGGACACACCTGGGACCAGTAAGACACAGAAGACAAAGAAGACAAAGGAGGCGAAGAAAACTGAAGATGTTCAAGATGTGGAGAGTATCTCTATAAGGACAACTTATGTCACACCAGATGAAGAGGTAATGACGAAGACCTAGAAGAAGTTGAACGACAACCAGAAGACGAAATCGAAGTTATAAAGAAGAGAAAAGGGTCACCTTCAAAGTCTTCCTCTAAGAAGAAAGAAAAAGAGACCGTGACCAAGATGAAGACCACACTCAACCTCGATGACTTCAACTTTCTCCTTACAACTTTGAATGAAGCCATAGAAGAAATTACAAAAAAGAAGGAGGCCAAGAAACAAACGATGTACGACATAATTGAAGTCAAGTTCCAAGGAGTACAATGAGCCCTCCAGTCTAACCATGCAGTCTCCACTGTGTCTATGCCAGAAGGAACACCCGAAGCAGGACATGAGTCATTTCAACTTCGTAGGATTGCCGACCTAGTCAAAGTATGCCTTTGAAAAGAAGAAGAAGTAACAGTGCAGGCCACCCATTCCCTAAAGCATGCACACGAGGAAATCATAGAGCAACGCCAAGATGCACAACAAGAGAAGGAGGGCATCCAAGAGAAGTATGATAAATAACGTGCAAAGATCCAAAAGGAGAAGGAGAAACTTCTCACGAAGCAAATCAGGATCGAAGAAGCTGTCAACACAGAATTTCTCTCTATAACTGGCTTAGAAAAGAAGGAAAAAGAACCCATAGAATGCCAAGTAATGAAGCTTACTGAAGTCATTCAACAACTTCAACAAAGAGTAGTAGAAGTAGAGCTCCAAGCTATACATAGTACTCCACAAGAATAATGTGACCAATGGGAAGTGAACGCTCGAAGTACAGTAGAAAGGATTAAGGCACTCGCAAAAGAATGTAAGAAATTAAGTAGTAGAAGTGCGAATATACAGGAGAACCTATCCAATAACCTTGAGTTGCATAAATTGGAGTCACAACTCCAGGAGGTGAAGTACCAAGCCAAGAAGTTACAGGTACAGTTGAAGGCCCTACTGACCATAGAGAAAATTAAGAGGTCCCACGAACAACACGTCGTGCAACAACAGATTCATATGATCCAGAGAAAGGTCATGGAAGTGATGCATCAACTTCAACCTTTGCAGGATAGGGAAGGTCAACTATTCATAGAGATTGAGAGCCAAGGGACAGACCTGGAACAGGTCGTGAACACAACATAGCAGTGCTTAGAAGGACCAGTTAGTAATGCACTCATTCAAGAGTTTGTCGAGCAAGAAGCAGTAGCAAAGAAACAGGTCGAAGAATCTCGAGCGAAGCTCGAGGCCTTCAAGGTAGAGTTACCCAGAGAAGAGTGACTCGGGACAAGTCAAGAGTGAGTGTTGGGGGCCTGTTGGCCCTTGACCATGTTTTGAAGAGTACTTGGTCATATTTGACCACTTTTTGGACTACGACAGCTTGCCAAGGAAGGAGCGTAATGCGAAGCATAAAATAAGGAAGAAAGACCTATTTTGAGATCCATTTTAGGGTTTTGGGTTGATGTAACAAGAAAGGGATGTCGGACCATGGGTTTACCCACGTTTAGGCCCATTTTGTAATCTGTAAATAGGCAATATAGGTAGTAATATAGAGGAGGTAGTAATGTAATACATATGCATCGTGTATGAATGAAAGCTTAGTGCTAGTATTTGGATCTGTGTTATCGGATGTATCTTAGAGAGCTCTGTGCATGAGATCGAAGAGCTAAGTGCAGATTGTTATAGTTGAATGTTGAGGAGCAAGGAAGAAGGATCTAGCAAGCTACGCAGATCTTCTGTCCTATGCAAAGTAGGGATCATTGAAGCTCTATACTATAACTTCTTGACCAACATAATAGAAAGAAGACTTTGTGGACGTATCCCTAGGGTGGGGGTGAACCATGGTAACTTTGTGTATTGTGTTGATGTGTTTGTCTCTCTCTTGCTAAGTGCTCTGATATGTTTAGATAGATCTATTGATGCTTTGTTCTTATGAGATATGAATGCATGTTAGATATGATACATAATATGCTAGGTGCTTAATCTATTGAGTATAACTTGTTTATCATTGCTAAGTGCTAGATTTGAGTAATTACTGCAGCGCTCTGTGCTTTCCGCGAAGTGTATTAATGAATGTATGTTAGGAAATAACTGATGCTAAGTGTGATGTAAGAAAGATAATCACAGATCTTTGTCCTAGCTAAGGTTGCAGACACCTGATTCCTTCAACCACCCCTGCCTCTACCTCGTGTGATACTTCATCTGCTTCACAAGTGTTGCCAAAAGGGCTGGTAGTTAGCGTTTTGTTGGTGCGCTCTTGAGCATTGAACCCTGGGTCTGCCCCTGTGCCAAAAGATTCTAAATGAAAAGGTATCCTTGATATATATAGGAGACTAGGAGGTACAATTACAGCTAATGGTCACAAGATGACGTAAATAAAATAAAAATACTAATGCAATATGCCCCAATTAATGGGAAATGTGTCACAATTTAGGGCTTAACACCCTACAAAAAAAACGTCTCTCCAATTACAATATCTTTAGAATTATATATATATGCAGTCAAAGACATATTTTCAAGACGAGAACATCATCTACTTCATTACACCATCGAGATTGTGCTTTCCTTAGATATGTCTACACCTGAAGAATATATTATAGAGCTATTTATCTATTGTTCCATATCTTCAAGATCACTATGTGTTTTTATCAACATCATGATGCATATATATTCTTTAAACAAGCATATTCTACATTAAGTGTGGACCCAAATCATTCTTCAATTTGACTAGAGAATATGAAACACCATTGAAATTGTTGGTACATTGTATAAGGTCTTAATCCCTTCGAGGATTATTTTATTTTAATATTTGGTTTGGACCATCGATTATGTGACAAAGTGCTTGCTACCATACCCTTTATTGGAGGGGGTTGATTCCTTGACTTGGACCTCAAGGAAAGGGGTGCTCGCAATTACAATATCACTCCACCTATGCTCTATTTAAATAACATTTCAAAATTGCAGGGGGGTCCTATTATATTAACACTTGCGCTAGTTTGTCTCTCGTAATTTCATGACATTAAAATATCTCATCTCCCAATGGATACAAATATATCCATCATCCGATATTATTTAATTTGATTTCCAAGGTTCTTGTTGTGGGCCACACGATATCATTTTAATGGATCACCATTGATCCATTCTGTGATCAACAATCAATATTCCTCCTTTTTGGTCCGATTAGCGGTTGAACTATAGATGGTGGTTCTGCCAATTTAGAGGCTCTCTATAACTAGTGGCTCTGTCATTTATTCCTACCACTTCTTTATAAATATAAAAAATCATGGTTCAACGTTCTACCACATCACCACACTATTATCCTTCCATGTGATTTTATCACCATTATGGGTCTTCTTGCCAATTCATTATTCTTTACAAATTGGACATTGAATTTTCTTATTGGTCATGGGTTTGAACATGGTTTTTCATGCATGTAAACTCTTGTCACATCCAACTTCTCTTGAGATCTCACATAGACATCGACATGGTAGATGAATAGAGACCTTCAGGGTGGACTGCACTTTCTTATCTATCTCAAAAATTTTTATTCTATGAACAACCTTCGACCATATCACTTAATCATATGGTTATTTCCTTCTCTGCAAGGACTTGATTCTTTGCATACCTATGAATTCATTAATATTTACTTGATCAACTAAACCATATATTTTTTATTCTTTGCATACCTCAATCAATAACACTTCCATGTCAATAGATGCCATCACATTCTCATCCACAATCACATGATGTGATCATACCATTGTTTTCATCCTAACACAAACAACTTGTCATTAATGACCTTTTCAAATAATCAAACAAACAAACTCCCCCTATAGTGTTGACATCAATGACATAAACTATCCAACAAAGGCATGTTTTGAATTGTTGTTAGCCTCCTCAATATTTCATTCATGGGATATATATATATATTTCCTCTTTTTTATTAACCACATGAGTGAAAAACCTACTACCATCCTTTACACCTGTATGAACACAATCTGATTTATTTCCCTTTGTTTCCCCTAAACATGGAAAGATCACCAACTCTCAAACCACTATAATGTCCCCTACTAGGCTAGGTGGGAATATCATGTTTACTATCTAAAAATTGTGTTTCTCCTTGTGTAAATGTGTCATAACTTTGTATTAAAGTTGTTATTAACTTCTTACAAATAGTTTTCTCATATAGGAATATTTTCAAACATATAGCATGTATCCATTCAACAAAAAATAGAGCAACTAACCATGACATCTTATTATGATGTCAAACCCTAAAAATCTCAGCAATACAAATATATCTTATGGTTTTAATAATAAGTGAAACCTACTCCTAATCACACAGGTCTAACTGTTGCAACGAAGCTGCAAAATATAATAACAAAAATAACATGAAGATAACCTGAAATGATGCCAATCTATGATTTGCACTGCTTCAAAGCTCTCCAAGCCCTACAAGGCTCTGCTCTAGTAATTTCCATTATGAAAATGTCCTTCCAAACCCTCATGGATATTTCCAAAAGAGCCTGCAAAATCAATGAAACTGATGCAGACACTCCGTTCTCTCCTAAGTAATGCATGACCTCCCGGTCTAGGATCGATCAAGAAACTGCGTCTGATTGACTCTTTGGCCCTCAAGAACCTCAAATCCACTTAACAGGCCCTCTTTCCCTTAAATCACAGGTTATATGGAACCCACGGATTTATCCTTAACACCTTTAAGCTTCAGTGTGTTTAGATGCTAACTCTCTTGGGTAAACCCCTCCCTTTATGTGACTAAGACTCTGACCAGTCACCTAATGCATATCGGGCCTTGGCATGCGAGTCACTCTGACTCTCCCAACTTTAGAAATCCCAATAGGAGCCTAGCACATGCTAGCCTCTCTGTCCCCCTTTACCGATGTGGCTCTTCGCTATGACCATGGGAGAATCTTTTGAGCACTTCGCAATTTCGCGTTTCGCAATTTCGCGTCTCATGAGTTCACACTTCATGAGTCATTTCCCTAGACACTCAATGGTCTAGATCTCTTATGGAACCGATGGTTCAGATCAAATATTCATGGTTTTGGGTTTAACGAGTTCCCAAAACTCTTCCCTCTGATTTCCCAAGTTGTGAACTCATGACAAAACCAGATCTTTTGTTCAAATCCCTCCTTCGATCAACGACTGTGATCTTTTTGCGATTTCATGATTCGTGACTTTGGAGTCTCCTTGCCTCTGTTCTCCCGATAACCTAAATTGTGATGGCGCTAGATCAACAATCTAGATCTCCCCTTTGATCAATGACTCATATCATGTCACGATTTCATGTTTCGTGAGTTCTCATGACTCAACCTTTGAATCCTTCGAGTCAAGAGTGAACAAAATGTTGATCTCTTGCCATGTGTCCTCCTTCACAACGGATGATCTCGATGATTTCAGAATGATCAACACTTTGATCTTTTCATGAGCTCACACTTTGCGAATCCTCACAACTCTTCTCTTTTACCTTTCCACTCTACAAGTCAGTGAAATGATGATCTCTCGCCATGTGTCCTATCATGATGGATGGTTTCGATGATTTCATAATTTCTGACCGTGTTCCTCCTGTGTACATTCAAAGATTTAATGTTAGTGCACTTTACCTTGATTAGACAACTGCGATCAGTTTTTGCTCATATCAAATGGTGGAGATCTTTCCTCCTCTACACTTGCTCCTCGTTGTCTGGATGCTGATTGGATGGTCCAGATCTTCCCTCTGAGCTAAATCTTTCTTCAGACTTAGAAGTTTTTCGAAAGGATTTAAAGGATTTGACGTTTATCTTTCCTGTGACTCCATTTCTTGGATCTTGTTTGCACTTTTTGCAAAGTTCTACTACTCCTCAGCTTGACCTCTCCAAATATTTCGATCTCCTAAGCACTTCTTGCTTTTCTGGGAAATTTGTCGAACTCAGATCCAAAGATTCTTGAAAAGAATCCTTTCTCACCTTCTTGGCATTCTTCAGCTCTCGTCCTTCGACTTCTTTAACGAGTCGCTTTGACTCTTCATCGAATTCCATGTCTTTTCACTCTTTGCAACATATCTTTACACAAGATTCAAGTTCTTGCAATGACTGTAGAATGTGCACTCCTTGCGACAGTCGGTTTACACTTCCTACAAAGAAAGTCTTATGCTCTTTCTTCTGAGATTTATGAGTCGAAAAAGACCCTTTCGATGCACTCCTTGTGCACTGTGTGCACACCTTGGAAAAACTAACGAAGAAAATGTATTTAAATTATTATGCAAGAATTTCCAAGATACATACACTCGTAGCAAGATTCATTCATTATTGAAAATATTAAGACAACAACATAGAAATTGAAAACACTATTCACACCATACATTGGATCAATTTTCCTCTGTTATCTTCATTCAAAATCAAGAAAATGGTTACAGCTAAAATAAAAGAAAAAACTAATGCTCTGAGATTCCTACTTGCTCATGATTCTCGTAACCCCTCTTTTGGGCGTACAAAATATCTCTTTATACAAAAGAAACAAACTAACTGCTATCTAATTACAATTACATTGAGACAAGGGTTAAGCTCCCAAGTCACACGTGCTCATTTTGTCTCCACGCATGTGATATTTCCTCTTTTGTTTTCTATAGCTTCAAAATATTTGCAGTACTCTCTAGCGTTCGAGACTCTGGATTGGCTCTCAGGCACTGAGTTTTCCTGCCACGTGTACTTGATGATGATGCTCCTACATCATAATCCCCCTCGAAAAAAATTCATGGACTCTTGTCCATGATATTCTGTACCGACTTTCCATGCTTCTAGATATCACCTTCACTTTCCCAACTGGCATCTTCTATTGGGTGTCCCTTCCACAGATATTCAAAATAGGTCTTCCTCTTGGTATTATTACTAATCCTTTGATCAATGATCTTTTCCATCTGTGGTTTTTCTGCTATAGGCAGTTGTTTCTCCCACTGAATCTTCCCTTGATCTGTTGATCCCTCTGTGTCATCCTTCCTATAAGGATATATGTCCGAGACATTGAATATGGGCGATATTTCCACATCATTTGGCATCTCAATATCCTAGGCGTTGGAATCAAAATTCCTCGAGATCTTACATGGTCATATCTTCTTCATATTTATCTTGTTATATGTCCCCCTAGGGAACCTTTAATTATTGAGATGTTCTAGAACTTGATCCCCTATTTCAAATTGGAGTTCTTTGCAATGTTGATCAGCTTTGCGTTTGTACTCTTGGCTAGAATTCTGCAACTGCCCCATGATCTGGATATGGAACTTTTGCATTTCTGCAGCAAAATATTCTTCTCCAATGCTTATGATCTCACTCTGTTCCAAGTCTCTCAACTCAGATACTCCCTTGGGTTTCATTCCATACAATATTTGGAACAAGATCTTCCTAGTGCTCCTGTTTGGTGAGTCGTTGTACGAAAATTCTTCTTTTGGAAGAATCTGGTCCCATTGATTATGGTGTTCAGTGACCAAACTCCTTAATAAGTTTTCCAAACTTATGTTTACCGTCGTGGTTTTCCCATCTGTCTGAGGGTGATAAGATAAGTTGAAGGAAAAATCCATCCCCAACTTCTTCCATAGTGTTCTCCAAAAATGACTAACAAATTTCGTGTCTCTATCCAAGACAATGCTTCGGGGTATGTCGTGAAGTCTCACAACTTCCTTGAAAAATAGGTTTGTAACATGTGTTGCATCACTAGTCTTCTGACATGGGATAAAGTGTGCCATCTTGGAAAATATATCCACCACCAAAAATATGGAATCACATCCTCTTTGTGTTCTTGGCAGTCCCAACACAAAATCCATGCTTATTGCATCCCAAGGCCTCTCTGGTATGGGAAATGGTTGATGCAATCCAGTGTTCTGTCTTTTTCCTTCTGCGTTGGCATATTCTACATCTGTACACAAATTTTATTACATATGTTCTCATACCTGGCCAATAGTATGAACTGCTCAACTACGCAAATGTCTTATCATGGCCGAAATTTCCATTCGATCCTCCACTATGTTTTTCCTTCAAAAGGTTATCCCTCATTGAGCATTCTGGTATGCACAATTGATTTCCCTTGAATAACAATCCCTCTTGAATCATATACTTTGTCCACTAGCTCCAATATCTCAGCACAAGATTCATACATGTTTCATATTCCTCCTTGAAATATGGATCATCACTATACATTTCCTCAAGGTGTTTGAACCCTAAGGTCTTTACCTGAAATTCTTGAAACGTATTCTCAAAATTTGGAAAGACTAGAATTGGTCACTCCAATACTTTCTCCTTCAGTGTATTCAAGCTCTTCTCAGCCTCCTCTATCCATTTAAAAGACTTGTGCCTTTTCTTCATTGTATCCATCATTGGTGCACAAATTCCACTGAAATCTCTGATGAACTTCCTATAGAAACTCTCTAATCCATGGAAGATTCTTACCTCAAACATGCTCCTCGGTGACGACCATTCTTTGATTGCTTTCACCTTCTCCGATCCATCTTTAGTTCATTTGAAGAGATCACAAAACCCAAGTAAATGAGTTATGTCTTCATAATGGAGGACTTCTTCAGGTTTATCAACAACTTCTCTTGTTGTAGTCTCCTTATCAATAGTGTTAGGTGCCTTAAATTCTCCTCTTTAGTCTTGCTAAAGATCAATATATCATCTAGATACACCACCATGAAATTACTAATGAAATATTTTAGTATTTCATTCATCAACCTCATAAAAGTACTCGGGGCATTGGTTAAGCCAAATGGCATAACAAGCCACTCATACAAACCTTCATTTGTCTTAAAGGATGTCTTCCACTCATCACCTTCTCTCATTCTAATCTAGTGATATCCACTTTTCAAATCGATATTAGAAAACAAATTTTCCCCACTTAAATAGTCCATCAAATCATCTATTCTTGGCAAAGGGAATCTATAAATGATAGTGATCTTGTTGATGGCTCTTGATTCTGTACACATTCTCCATTCTCCATCTTTCTTTGGACTCAACACAGTTGGCACTGCACATGGAATCAAGCTCTCTCTGACCAAACCCTTGTCTAACAATTCCTAGACATGGTTCTTTACCTCATCATTCTCTCGAGGTGTGAGTCTGTAAGCTTCTTTTTTTGAAATATTTTCTCCTGGTATAAAATTGATATAATGACTGATACTTCTGATGGGTGGCAATGAGTTAGGCAACTCATCCACCACTATATCAGCAAAATTATCCAATAATTCTTGAAATTCTTCAGGAAAATCATCCATTGAATTACTTATAAGGATAAATCTGGGTTTCCTCACCACAACAAACTGCATCTCTTGTTCTTTTTTTACTTCTTTCATAAGTTCCTTACCACTCATGAGAAGTATGCTTGTGTTGGCTTCCCCTTTCACTTTCTTCTCTTCTATTGGCAGCAATATGTGTGTCCTACCATTCTTCTCCAAGGTGTATGTATTCTTCCTCCCATCATGAATGACATTCCTATCAAACTTCCATGGTCTTCCCAACAAAATATGGCATACATCCATGGGAATTACATCACACACAATTTCATCTCTATATCCTCCTATATTAAATTCAACCAAACATTGTTTAGTAACCATCACCTGGTGTCCTTTCTGCAACCATGAGAGTGTATATGGCTCTGGGTGTGCAGTTGTCTCTAGCTCCATTTTCTCCACCATCTCTGTGGATAATATGTTATCAGTGCTCCCACTGTCAATTATCACCTTGCATACTTTGTATTTAGTCTTGCAAGTTGTCCTAAATGGGTTGCTCCTCTATACTGGATTTTTAACTTCTGCCTCTAGTTTCAAGAGAACCTTTCTCATCATCAGGTATGTTCCATCCTCAGGTCCCTTTGCTTCAACATTCTCTCTTTATGCTTATGAAATGTGATCTTCTCCTCCTTATTTCTTTTTCTCAGGCCATTCCCATGACATGTGCCCTGTCTTTCTACAAGAATAACATATTATTCCTCCTCTACCTCTTCCTTTAGAAGAGTTTCTTCCACCACCCTGTCTTCCTCGAGAACTTCCTCCTCTTTTTGAGTGACTATGTGGAGTTCCAGCCTCGTCTTTGGAATTATGTGACTTGTCATGGGCAACTTCCTTGCCTTTGTTCGGGACTGATATTTTATCTCTACCTCGTTGGATTTGTTTTATGGCCAACTTCTCTTCTGCCTTCAACGCAAACTGATAAGCATCCTCCACTGTCCTTACCGACATCATGCTGAGCTCATCCTGGATTTCATACCTCATGCCATTCATATACCTGGTAACTTTTTCTTCATCCTGCTCTCTTTGTACAACTCTAATTTTCAACTTGTAGAACTCCTCTTTGTATTATTTGATTGTCATACCCTTTTGTCTCATGTTCTCCTACTTCCTGAATAGATTGATCTGATAATATTTGGGCATGAATTTAGCCTTCAGCTTGGCTACCATTCCATCCCAATTATTTATCTTTTGTTTGCCTCTACTTCTCCTCTCAGCCTACAGCTCATCCAACCACAGTGTTGCATGTCCTTTAAGCCTCGTGACATCATGTCTCACCCTTTTCTCCCCATCGACATCTTCATAATCAAAATAATTGTCCATGGACCTTATCCAATCCAGTAGCTCTTCAGAATCCAAATTTCCTTCATACATCGGGACCTCTATCTTGGATCTAGCTCCCAATCTAACAACTTCTCTTAGAAAGTGGTCTTCCACAACATGTTCCCCTACAACTTCTTCGACTTTTATATCTTCACTCTCTGCATCACTGACGTCTCCATCATCAGGTGCTCTTCTCTTCATTGCTTTCATCACTTCCAGCCTTGCACAAATCTCTCACATCTCTCTTTCTACAACACGATTGGCTAAAGGTGGCTCCCCTCGTCTCCTTGGCGGCATTGCGTTGACTTTCTCTTACACAAATAGTACAACTTTGAGTTCTTTTTGTCCTTCACCTGAAATCTACAGATGTAAATCAGCTCTCATACCACTTGATGTAGACCACCCCTTCTCTCCTAAGGACTGTGTAACCTCTCGGTCTAGGATCGATCAAGAAACTGATTCTGATTGACTCTTTGGCCCTCAATAACCTCAAATCCACTTAACATGCCCTCTTTCCCTTAAAGCACAGGTTATATGGAACCCACATATTTCTCCTTAACACCTTTAAGCTTCAGTGTGTTTAGACGCTAACTCTACTTGTTAAGCCCCTCCCTTTATGTGACTAAGGTTGTGATCAGTCTCCTAATCGAAAGGCACATCGTGACTTCATGT
Organism: Picea sitchensis; assembly: GCA_010110895.2. Classification (NCBI taxonomy): domain Eukaryota; kingdom Viridiplantae; phylum Streptophyta; class Pinopsida; order Pinales; family Pinaceae; genus Picea; species Picea sitchensis. The sequence continues at coordinate 20,607 of SNQJ01S0066289.1, read as the reverse complement.
ATCGGGCCTTGGCATGTGAGTCACTCCGACTCTCCCGACTTCTGAAATCCTGACAGGAGCCTAGCGCATGCTAGCCCCTCTATTCTCCTTTGCCGATGTGGCTCTTCACTATGACCGTGGGCCAATCTTTCGATCACCTCATGATTTTGCGTCTCATGAGTTCACACTTCATGAGTCATCTCCCTAGACACTTAATGGTCCATATCTCTTCTCGAATCGACATCTCAAATCAAATCTTCACAGTTTCAGGTTTTGCGAGTTCCCATAACTCTTACTTCTGATTTCCCGAGTTGCGAAGTCCCGATAGAACCAGATCTACAGTTCAAATCCCTCCTTCGATAAACAACTGTGATCTTTTCGCGATTTCGTGATTCACGATTTTGGAGTCTCCTTGCTTCCATTCTCCTGATAGACGAAATTGTGATGGCGCTAGATGAACGATCCAGATCACCCCTTTGATCAATAGCTCAGATCATGTCATGATTTCACGTTTCGCGAGTTCTCGTGACTCAACCTTTGACTCCTTTGAGTCATGAGTCATCGAAATGTTGATCTCTCGCCATGTGTCCTTCTTGACAACGGACGGTCTCGATGATTTGGGAACGATCAATGGTTGTGATATTTTCGTGAACTCGCCCTTCGCGAATCCTCACAACTATGCTCTTTGACCTTTCCATTCTGCGAGTCAGTTAAATGCTGATCTCTCGCCATGTGTCCTGTCATGATGGACGGTTCCGATGATTTTGAAATTTTGTGACCTTGTTCCTCCTATGTATGTTCAAATCTTTAATGTTAGTGCACTTTACCTTGATTAGACGGCTACGATCCATTTGCGCTCAGATCAAATGGTTGAGATCTTTCATCCTCTGCACTTTCTCCTCGTTATATGGACACTGATCGGATGGTCCAGATCTTCCCTCTGAGCTAAATATTTCTTCAGACTTAGAAGATTTTCGAAAGGATTTAAAGGCTTTGACCTTTATCCTTCCTGCAAGTCCATTTCTTGGATCTCGTTCACGCTTCTTGGAAAATGCTACTCCTCCCGAGCTTGATCTCTCCAAAGTTTTCGATCTCCCAAGAAATTCTTGCTTTTCTAGGAAATTTGTCGAAATCAGATCCAAATATTCTTGAAAAGAATCTTTTCTCGACTTCCTGGCATTCTTCTGTTCTTTTCCTTCGACTTCTTTACAGAGTCGCTTCAACTCTTTGTCAAATTCCGCGTCTTTGCACTCTTTGCAACACATATTTACACAAGATTTGAGTTCTTATGATGGTTGTGCACTCCTTGCTACATTCGCTTTACACTTCCTGCAAAGAAAGTCTTATGTTATTTCTTCTGAGCTTTATGAGTCGAAAAAGACCCTATCGATGCACTCCTTGCGGACTGTGTGCACGCCTTGCACCGACTCACGAAGAAAATCGATTTAAATTCTTATGCAATCATTTCCAAGCTACATACACTCGTAGCAATATTAATTCATTCTTGAAAAGATTAAGACAACAACAAAGAAATTGAAACACTATTCACACCATACATTGGATCAATTTTCCTCTGTTATCTTCATTCAAAATCAAGAAAATGGTTAAAACTAAAATCAAAGAAACAACTACTGCTGTGATATTCCTACTTTCTCATAATTCTCGTAACCCCTCTTTTGGGCATACAAAATCTCTCTTTATACAAAAGAAACAAACTAATTTTTATCTAATTGTTGTTACATTAAGACTAGGGTTAAGCTCCCAAGTCACGCGTGCTCATTTTTTCTCCATGCGTGTGATATTTCCTCTTTTGTTTTCTATCGCTTCAAAATATTTGTAGTATTGGCCAACATTCGAGACTCTGTATTAGCTCTTAGGCATTGAGTTGTCCTGCTACGTGTACTTGCTAACAATTCTCCTGCATCAAAACCCTCTTCCAGAGATCCTCGCAAGATGAGGTTTGGCATCATGTGGGGCCTTGCGGGACTACTGGTGTTCAACTAGTGAGGATTCCTTCAAAAAACCTCCTGCAAAAAAAATCAGTCTACAAATATCCTCGCAAGACAATCCTGAGCAACTAGTGGGGCCTTGCGGGACCCTTGCCTTCAAGAACTAACGATGTCGCTAATAGGGCTTCTAAAACCATATTGTACCTACAAAACTGGGATCGACCTATTTCCGATAGTTTCACAATATCTTGTGTGAGTCTATCTACCTCCAACTAAAAACAAACCCAAAATTGAAGCTCCAATGAAGACTTGGTATGGATCCTCCTCCGTGTCTAGCTAGGCTGGATATTGCACCACTGAAACCAAACCAAATTTGGAATGGTTTTTCTAAACCCTAACGCAATAGTGGCTCCAAGAGAAATTCAAAATGAGAGGTCAAGTCATAATCCAAAGTGAGGCTCTACCCCTCCTTTTATCCTTTTGCCATGTCTTCTAGAATTCTCCCCTTTTGACCAAATTAAATGTCACCCTTATCCCCATTTTACTTTTACTTTAAGATTAAAATTCACTTCAATAATGGATAAGTAACTTATTAATCTAAAGATACTTTATTTCCCTAATGTCACTTAAAAAAACATAGCATCTCTTAACTAAGTGACATTAAATTACCCATTTTTACTCCTTTTTCCTCACTGAAAATCCATGAAATTTATTTCTACTACAAAATAGGTGAACCCAGAAATGGGGACATGCCATCCTCAATTTCATATCTTTGACCATATTTTGATGCGCCAAGTGAAAGTAATGGTAACTTTCCCAAAACTTTCTTATTTTTGGTCCTTTCGAAAGTGAAAACTTTTACAACATGCCACAGGTCCATTTTTTTTATATTCTTCTAAATTTGGACCTAAAACACTATGTTCCATATTATTCTAAAGAAAATAGTGATGTTTAATTTGGATCCTTATAAAATCAAATATTACCATTTTACTTAGAACACCTGTTCCAAATTAGTCTTAGGACTAGTAAAAAACCATAACTTTCACAACTATCTTAAAAGTAGTCATGAATCAAATACTGAAAACTTTACCAAAATATTTTAGATATGTCTCATGATATTGAATTTTTTTTATCTAATATGTATCCCAGAAAATAAGTTATGACTTTTTTTTAACCATAATACATGTTTGAGACTAATTTTAGGACTAGTAAAAAACCATATTTTCCATAGCCTATATTTCTGAAAGTGGAGTGAAAAAGAACCTAAAAATTTGATCACAGGTGCCACACTATGTCTCCTCAAGATAAAAAAAAATTGTTATATGAAACTCCCAAGGAAAAAAACTATAGTGAAAATGTCATGATGACTAATCGGAAAGAGAAAAAACCTAGAATCATATGCTCTCAAACAAAATGTAAAGAAACAAATACCCAAGATATCATAAGAAACTAGATTAAATACCATGTGAATTAAATTTTAGTGTAGATGAAAATTTCAATATAAATAAGAGAGGTCAATAACACAATAGATCCTTGAAGAGTTGGAGAACTTTCTCCAAATACCCCAATACATTCATGCACCCTTATCCACATCTCCCTCAATAATGACTACATGATCTCTATTTATACCTATTCACACATTGCACAAGTGGCAGCTTTATTAGGTCGACCACTATTACATATACATTTACGCATCACAAGTACATTTAACCCCATAAATTTCTGGCTTGAGGTCATATCATATACATTTAACCCCATATATTCTCCCCTTGTTTATGCCTTTTGACATGCAATAAAGAGGAATTATGAAGTCATCTCGATTGTCATCAATATAAAATAGATCTCCATTGAAAATATCCTCGTACACTGATTCAATATTCTTAAACCAATTTGATGACATCATGCTACAAGAAGGGGGTCTTACCTCGATCTATTTATTAAAATATATCTTCATTTGACAGAAACATTTATTTCACTAAAAAAGGACATGTGTGACACAGTTATGGAATTTTTTAGAATACCTTGAACAAATTTCCTCACCGTGGCATGGATAAGAAAATAATCATTTTGACCTTAGTATTGGAATACAAAAAAAATAAAGCTATACATGATGCATTCATTATTGATGAACCCCAATGACTTATACTTAGTAAAATGATTTAAACTATTCCAAAAGAAAACTTAATATACCTAAGCATACCACAAGCACTAGAAAGTCATGCATTTTCTAACAAATCAAATCATAACAAATCACATCATACATAAATAATGGCCTTTCAAGTACATAGGTTAAGAAATATTGTTGGAGGCACCTAGTTGACTAGTTACCTACCCTAAATAGCTCACTAATGTATTGTAATACATTTATTGAACAAAGGAATGTATTAAATTATCTACTTGAGTCAGTTGAGTCAAACAACTAATAGTTTCCTACACTAAATAGTTGACTAATGTATTGTAATACATTTATTCAACAAAGTAATGTAGTAAATTATCTACTTGAGTCGATTGAGTCAAACAACTAATAATTTTTTACCCTAAATAGTTTACTAATATATTGTTACGCCGAAAGGCGTACACCTATTGACAATGGGCACAATTAATCACCTTTTAATCATAAATTTCAATCTTAGGGTTGGCAATTGAAGATGCTGGCATATTCTTCGTCGTCCTCTCTAATCAATGGATGAGATTTTGATAAATTAGCTTCCACTCATTTATAACGACGTAAGTTTATGTGATTACTTTTTCACATTTACAAAATAAGATTAAAAAATTACTTGATCACCACCAGATTTCCACGTTCAATGATTAAGAAATAACAACAAAAAATATTGTTCATGGGTGGATGCGTATGGCCGCTTATGAACTGTGAGTATCTACCTTGTCGTTTCTTCTGTGTGTTTTACAGTGCGCCGTCATTTTTTTACCATTTCTTCTGTGTGTTTTACAGTGCGCCGTCATTTTTTTACCAGGGCGGGTGCGTGGATGTGAAGTGCTTTGTGTGGGCGTATTACCCGGTTCCTTCATTTTCTTTTCTCCATTCCCGCTTTCATCCTGTCTTAGATTAACCATTTCTTCCTTCTCACGTTATATGAATGGATTTTCGAAATTCATGATGCTAAAGAGAAAAGCGTTTCGAAAAAGAATCTCTGTTGTTCACTGATGCCATGCTTACTTAAAATGAGGTTTGATCAGGGTTTAATTCAAAGGTTTTCTATTTATTTCATAGCGAATTCTATTTTCTATTTCATAATAGTAGATTCGACCATACTTCACCATTTTCACTGTGATGGTCGTGATGGGCAAAATGATCATATCATAAGAAGAAAATGCGTTGCAGGTGCGTAGGTTATTAGGGTTACCTCTTACAGGTGGTACGTTATTAGGGTTACGTTATATTTAATTTTACATTAATTAAATTAAATTTCAATATAATTAAATATAATTGTAATATAGTTAAATTTTATTTAAAATATAACTTTAATATAACTTTAAATTTTAATATAAATTTAAACACCGAAAGGCTAAGAAGATGAATTGAATCTCAACAATTTATTTATTAATAGATAATAAAATTTAATATATTCTTTTAAGTATTCGATTCATCTTCTTAGCCTTTCGGTGTTCACCAACAACTATTTTGCTGCTGTGCTAGTAATACATTTATTCAACAAAGTAATGTAGTAAATTATCAAAACAAAGTAATGTAGTAAATTATCTACTTGAGACGTTTGAGTCAAACAACTAAACAACTAAGGTAGTTAGGGAAGTTGTAACTACCTTTATCTATTAATTATATAAATAGCCACAAATACAAGATATAATGGTTGTTGATTATTTAAGATATTATAACAAAAGATTAGTTGTGATTGATTGTATAATTATTTATTTTTCTTCTCTTTCTTCTATGTGTACATGCTTGTATATTACTGTATTTTATGATTGTTGACTTCATTATTGGTAGTTACTTTATTTTGCAACCCCTTAAATTACAACAAAGGTTTTGTTATGAATAGTATTGATCCACAATTGTACATTAGTTGCATCTATCCATAAGTTTAATTAAAATGTAATGGATATTATATTTAGGTTTAACCAACAAGATAACAAAATCGATTTCATTTAAAGTTGTGAAAAAAATGTTCTTTAACTTAATGTGACCATAGTAATCTTCCTGAATGGTATGGATTTACTCGCATCGGGAGATAGAACTAATGAACCACCACATTCCATGCCGGTCCTTTCAAATAACAATTATGTCAATGCAGACAATTACTG
>SNQJ01S0066288.1:57534-68049 GCA_010110895.2 Picea sitchensis | reverse complement strand
GTGTTATGATCCTACGTGGATCATGGAAAGGGAGTCTAGTCTTGCCCAGGCTAGCATCTTAACGTCTCTAGTTCATGTTGGATGACTAGGAGTGAAGCTATGGTAGTAGTCCTCCCCAGTGGATGGGTGAGATAGATGACTACAAGAGAAGGGAGAACATAAAAGGAATGGAAAAACTCATAGATTATCTTCTGTGTGAAGATAAGACATCTTCTATGTGAAGATAAGATATCTTTTGTGTGAAGATAAGAAAGGAGTATCTTCTGCGTGAAGATAAAGAGAAAAAACTTTCAATGATTTATAGGTATGCCAGTCAATGATCATGATGCCATATGACCAAGTGGATTATATTGATGCCTCCTATTATCTAGTTGATGATGTTACCCAGTTGATGATGTTTCCCAATTGATGATGTTATCTAGTTGATGATGTTACCCAGTTGATGATGTTATCCAGTTGATGATGTTACCCAGTGGATGTTTCTACCTAGTTGACGTTGACATCTGGTGACCTGTCAAAAGATAAAGAATATCCTTCTTGTTAAGAGGGAGTGTTAAAATATTGTGTAATTGCAAAGAATATTCTTATCCCCTTTTGTGGATAAAGTAAAAGATAAAATATATTTATTATTGATTATACCAATCCCCTTTTGTGGATTGATCATGTCGAGCATTGTAATTGACCAAATCCCCTTTTATGGATTGGTCAAACCCTAATTGTAATTGTAACACCCTGTTTCCCCCAGTTTTTAAATATAACTATATTGGCCAGGAACTATGGAAAACATAAAGGTGTGAACGTTTGTTTTGATGGACCTTTGTATAAAAGGTCGATAAATGTAAATTATGTTATGAATATGTGTTACATGACTTCTAAGAGGGGGATGTGCTAAAAGAGACCATGATGGCTAATGAAAGGTGGTGGAAGGGACCTGGAATGGTTGCGTTAACTTCCACCGAGCCAGTACCATAATGGTTTTTACTTGCTCAAAGACCAAAGCAACTCTCTGACCCTGGAATGAATTTCCCGTCAGATTGGTAGGTGGAGAGGCTCCTCAAGGGTTAATGAGGGGATGGGGGTGAACCACCCATCCATAAAAGCTCTTGGACCTGACCACAGATGGGAAAATTCACGCCACACACAATCTTGTAGAGAAAAAGGCAAGAGAGGAAGTGTGGTAAAGGGTAGAGAGAGTGCGTGCGACATGGATCGCATAAGAGAACTGGAGAAACTATAGAAACATAGGGAGTTATGAACATAGGAGAAGGAGAGTAACCTTCATCCTGGATTCTTTTTCTGTATCAGGAGAAGGAGAGTAACCTTCATCCTTGACTTTCGTTGAGCTGGAAGTAAGAGATTGAATCTCAGAGCATCGTGGTCTAGCTCGGGGGTGGCTAGTGGTAAATCCATTTGGAGTCACTGAGCCTATAGTTGGGTGGAAACGAGCACCCCTCTCAGCAGTTGCATCATGCTTGGTGGATTTGATAAGTGTTTTATGCCTTGTATTTTGAATTGAATATCATGAATACACGCTCATGTTTATACGCCCATATTGATTTATGTGTGGAATGATTGTCTGGTGTTTTAGACTGGAAATAATGGATGCATGTGTATACTTACATGCCATAGTTGGTTTCTGTACAAATGATTAAGTTTGGGGCATGAGTTCGCTCCACCGAGAATCATCTTGTTTGCTTGATTCTCGTAGTATTCTAGGAAATCTCCTCGAGAGCACTCTTCCTCGGGAATTACCACATAAACCTTGGAACCATACCGAACCTTTACCCAGAGACTCAACTAAGATCATGGACAATTTCCCAAGAACCATCTGAAGTTTCATGCGATCCGGGTCTGGAAACCTTATGCAAGAAAGAGTAGCTCTCTATGGTCTCAGAGTCATGGGAGTTTGAAGCTCCAAGAGGTTGAATTTCGTGATTCAATCTCAGAAAGGATACCAAGTCCAATTATCGAAAGGGGGTATTCCGTCATTTAGTAGACGAACAGTCGGGATCCTTTCGAAAATACCCTAGATCTGTCAGGACCAATGGATCTAGAGGAGGAGCGCAAGAGTTAATGCCTCGACCCCTTCAGCCTTCGCAAGTAGTGATGGGGTCTAGGACCGTAGATCCAAGGATCTGTCAGAGTTCTATTGACTGTTGATCTTAACCTTGGCATAGGCAAAAGAATGGACTCGGTAAAGTCCTGAAAGTCCCGAAGAAATCGGAACCGTCCACCGACAGAGGACACATGGCAGTCGGGTAGCATTTCGTTGACTCGTGACTTGGAGTGGTCAAAGGGTAGGACCGCACAAACTCACGATTCACGAAATCGCGACGTGATCGTGGTCATTGATCCAGGAGTGATCTGGGCCATCATTTTAAGCGTGAATGAGTTCGGTGACCAGGAGACCAAAGGGCAAGACCCCTCAGTTTCGTAAGTCGCGAAATCCTGGTATACGAAACCTCGATGCTCTCTGTGGATTAGCCCTAGGTCATAGGACATGGTCATGTGGTAGAAGGAGGAGGTAGTCGCTAGTAGTTGGCTAAGGTTCTAACTCGGGGATCGACATTTCGGGAACCGAGATTTCAAGGAAATGAGAAATCAAGGGATGCAAAGTATGGACGAGCTCGAAGACTCAGCCCCTGGTCGTGCTGAGCAGTCACATGGGCGGAGGGTTTAGATAGGTGTTGCGAGAATCAGGATTTCGGGGAACGAAGAGTCAGAGATGGCTCACGTTCATTATCCCAATACGTAAAATTGTGATATGATCACAGTCGTTGATCGAGGGGATAACACAGGACCATAGATTCGATTTCTTGGGAGGGAACTGGAGGTTGGGAGTTAAAGAGTGAGAGTCTGGGTGGCTTTGCATCTTGAAAGTCCTGAAATGTGAAGCATCTCTCATAAGCACACAGTCATACCTTGTGGTCGTATGGGGAAAGCTTGTGTCTTATGTGGGTTTGCATAGTTAGGGTTCAATGAGGTCTGCAGATTTTCTAGCAGGACCCTGGTAGGGAGTCGAAGAGCTGATTTGGCTCGAACATGAGAATATAACAAATTTACTTTTATTCACGCCCATCGTGGGGGTGTTACAAATTGGTATTAGAGAATGGTTACAACACTTGGCCTGCTTGGGCTCATGAACGAGTTGCGCATAAACTCCATTTGAAGTACTCTTAAAAAGGGTAACCCTCTATCTTAACCCCCTTTACCAAAATTCAAAGTTAAGAATGAAATTCCTATTGTGTGTATGCATTTAGGAAATATGAATTATGTGTTGGTTGTGAATGAATATAGTGTTGACTAACAACAAGTGTTTTTGTTTGCACACAAGTGGGTGATCAACCACGGGAAACTGCAGACGTATAGAATGGTGACAAGCCATGAAGTGGGGGATGGCTCCCACAATAGAGATGAAGAGTCTGACTAAAGGAGGGTGGTAGAGACCCCTCCAGATCTAGATGAGACTGTGAGGAGCCTCATGGTTGAACTACAGAGCTGCAAGGCCGACAACGAGAGGTTGATAAAAGAGCAAGAGAAGCAAACAAAAATTAATGCAGTCTTGTTGCAGAGTTTATCCGACATACAAAGACAATTGCAGCATGGACTTGACACCAATCACACAGACCGACGATAGACAAAGAGGAATCGAAGTCCACCTGAGATACAAAAACGTGGACTTTTAAGTGGCTACACTGGGAAGAGCACCCCGAGAAAGGTCCACCCTAGAGATAAGGGACAAGTGTCGGATGATTCCTCTAGAAAGGAAACTGGCGAATCAGAGGGATCTTCTAGTAGTAGAAGTAGTCCACATTCTTGAAGGAAACGGAAGAAATGAAATCATTCCAAAAATTATAACGTTGAAGAATTCAAGAAGGCCAAACCACCCTCTTTTGACAGTGAGATAAAGAGGGGAGAGGAAGCGAAGGCCTAGCTTCTTGGACTAAAGAAGTATTTCAGAGTCCATGAATTCTCAGAAAACTTGAAGGCTCAAGTAGCCACTTTCAACTTGAATGGGAAAGCTTCCATTTGGTGGAGGACCTTAAGAATGTGAAAGGGATTCATGAAGAAGACCTGTCTTGGGAACTGTTTGAAAAATACTTCAGGAAGAAGTATATTTCGGAAAACTATTTCAACGAAAAGACTAAAAAGTTTTATGAACTCAAGCTAGGGTAACTCACCATAGAGGAATATGTCAGCAGATTCCTTGAGTTGCTGAGGTACGTACCCTATATAAAAGAAGAAAAATCAAAGGTGCAATGATTCATTAGTGGACTACCTAAGGACTATCAGAATAGGATTGAGTTTGATGAGCCAAGGACCCTAGAAGACACTATTCGAAAGACAAGATATTGTTATGAACATCTTGGGCATCAGACAAAACCTCACAAAGGATGGAAGCATAAGAATAGTTTGAAATTCCAGAAAAATGGGTTTAAATCCCCAAGATTTAAAAACTATAAGAAGGACTCAATGATGAGCTCCCTGACCTGAAGTGTACATTAGCAGAATTTCCCCTCCTAGAGTGGAAATAAACCTTTTGGACCTACCCCAGGAAATATTGATAACCCAAAGAAAGAACCCTTGAAATCTTGGGGTTGTGGATAAGAACATCTACTGAGGGACTAGCCACACCGACAACATAATAGTTAGAGAATTTACAATGTCCAAGAAGCTACCACCGTCAATGATGTGGCCAGGAGTATGCCACAAATTTATGTAGCCGTGGATAATAAACAAGTTGACCACCAAGCTTCAGTGGTGGATATGGAAGGTATGATCACCAACCATATAGTGTATATTCTCATTGACCCTGGTTCAAATTTGAGTTATATAGCCCCTCAGGTCATTGATAAGTGTAAATTTCAACCACATAAACATGCCAAGCCATGGTTGGTACAGTTATCCACTGGCACCAAAAGAAAGGTAACGAAGGTTATACCAGCTTGCCAATTCACTATGGGTGAATTCCCCACCCAAGCAACCCTTAACATACTACCCCTAGGATCATATGACCTGTTGATTGGTATGGACTAGTTAGCCACATAGAAATCCAAAATGGATTGTTACCATAAAACCTTAGAATGTGTAAGTGAAGAAGGAAGAAGGATAACCCTTCAAGGGATCCAAAAACCTGTCTTGATGAGACAAATATCAGCCCTTCAAATGAGAAAGTATTGCAGAAAGGGATGTCCACTATATGTGATACAAGTGTTGGAATCAACTGAAGATGAAAAACCAAGCCTCGAAGACCACCCCACACTAAGAGAATATATAGATGTATTTCCAGAAGAGGTACCGGGTCTACCTCCGAGAAGGGACATTGACTTCTTGATAGAACTTGCACTAGGAGCAATGCCAGTGTATAGGACACCCTACAGGATGAGCACACCTGAGCTAGTTGAGCTTAAACTACAACTAAAAGAAATGATGGACAAAGGCTATACCTGGCCCAGCCTATCCCAATGGGGAGCACCAGTCCTGTTTGTGAAGAAGAAAGATGGTACCCTCCGACTGTGCATAGACTATAGACAACTCAATAAGGTAATCATAAATAACAAGTACCCCTTACCTCAGATCAATGACTTGTTCGATCAATTGGGAGGTGCTTCCATCTTATCAAAGATTGACTTGAGATATGGATACCATCAAGTCTGAATCAAGGGTTAATACATCCACAAAACTGCCTTTAGGACGAGATATGGTCACTACGAGTTTGTGGTAGTACCATTTGGATTAACCAATGCCCTTGCCACTTTTATGTGCTTGATGAACAATGTGCTCAGCAAATTCCTAGACAAATTTGTACTGGTTTTTATTGACGATATACTAATCTACTCCAAGAATAGGGATGAACATGAGGAACACCTTAGACTTGTACTTCAAGTGCTAAGAGAACATCAACTCTATGCCAAATTTAGCAAGTGTGACTTTTTCCAAAAGCAAATACATTACTTGGGCCATGTCATATCTGAAGAAGGGGTAGCAGTAGACCATGACAAGATCAGGCCTATCATGGAATGGTCTACCCCAAAGGACGTTTTGGACATCAGATCCTTTATGGGCTTAGTAGGATACTATAGGAGGTTTATAAAAGGATTCTCCAAGATTGGTTGTCCAATCACTGCCCTTCAGAAGAAAGGAGTTAAATTCCTTTGGACCCCAAAATGTGAAGAAAGGTTTAAGTCCCTAAAACACCTATTGACCCATGTACTCGTGCTGAAGATCGTCGATACTGAAACTGACTTCCTCGTGTGCACAGATAACTACAAGGAAGGGCTTGAAGGAGTCCTTATGTAAGAAGGAAGTGTAGTCTGCTATGAATCCCAAAAATTGAATGAGCATGAAGTCAACTATGTGACCCATGATCTAGAGTTGGCCGCCATAGTGCACGCCTTGAAAATTTGGAGGCATTACCTCCTGGGTAGGAAATTTGTACTTATGACAGACCACTGTAGATTGCGACACCTGTTTGACCAACCAAAACTCAATGCTAGACAAGCTAGGTGGATGGCCCTTCTTAGCAAGTTTTATTTCGAAATCAAACATATCAAGGGAAAAGAAAATAAGGTGGTCGATGCCCTTAGAAGAAGTATGAAAACAATTCGCCTGGCAGCAGTGAGCACCTACGAGACGAATGTCAATGAAAGAGTCAGGAATTCATAAGAAACTGACACATTCTTCGAGACCGTGACCTCGTACCTGGAGCAAGAACCCGCAGGGAAAAAGTATGAAGTCTACCAGATGATAGATGGAGGTTTGCTAACTTATAGAAACAAATTGTATATTCCAGATTGTGATGACTTGAAGAGGTTCATAATGGATGAACTACATAAAACACCATATATTGGTCATCCAGGATACCAAAAGATAATCACGGCCACCAGGAAACAATTCTATTAGCCTGGATTGAAGAAAGACATAGCTGAGTATTTAGCCAAATGCATAGAATGCCAACAAGTTAAAGCAGAACACTGACACCCAACAGGATTATTACAACCTCTACCAATCCTAGAATGGAAATGGGAGACCATCTCCATGGATTTCATCACCGGATTACCAACATCGGCCAGGCAAAAAGATTCCATCATGGTGGTGGTGGATAAACTGAGCAAGTCCACTCATTTTATCCTCGTCAAATCGACTTGCAAGGCAATAGACATCGCCAACATATTCATGAAGGGGATGTTCAAACTACATGGTATGCCTAAAGAGATCGTGTCTGACAGAGAGACAAAATTTACTTCCAACTTTTGGAAATCCTTGATGGCTGGTCTGGAGAATAAATTACTATTTAGCACATCCTATCATCTTCAAAGCAATGGAAAAACGGAAACCAAATATTAGAAGACATGCTAAGGATGCATGTAATGCATCAACCTAAAAAGTGGGAAGATTACCTGCCACTGGTGGAATTTGCCTACAACAACGGCTACCAAGAATCCATGAAGATGAGTCCTTTCGAAGTCCTCTATGGTAGGTTGTGCAACACTCCAGTCAGTTGGAGTAATCCCGTAAACAAAATCACTATTAGACTTGTTATCCCCACTTTTTAGGGATAGCTAGGATATCATGTCTCGGGGCCCACAGGTCCTAGACATGGAGTACCGAGAGAAGGATTGACCTAAGCATGGCCCTAGAGGGCCCACCTTTTCTTCTTCCATTGTCTTTGTCTTATCAACAGCAGCAAAATCCATCACGATCAACTTGGTCCTGTATCAGAAGAGGTTCTTGCTCCATGAGGTAATTGGTCCAAGTATCATGGTATGTGTCACTTTTGATCATTGAAACCTTTGAATATATGCGTCTGATTCCTTTAATCTCTAACAATTGCTTGGATCTTACATTTTCCCACTTGGCCATGTTTGGGGGGATTGACAGGGTGCCTTAGAAAGACTGTGCCCATAGGTTTTGGTTTTCCATTGGGGGAATTTCTGAAAGCCATCGTCCGCTCCCATCATACTACCACTTTTACATCTTGTTTCCTGCTCATCTATCCAATTCCCCTTGTCTGGGCATTGGGTTGACCTATTTTCAGGACTGCACATTACCTCATGGGAAGAAGGGGCTAAAGGACCAGAAGGTAAAATCAATATGGTAAAAGATAAAAGCCTAAGAATAAGCCTCGAGATGCTTCGCCCAGGGATCCCTGAGAAACAATAAAAAGATTCTCAGCAAGAAACAAGAGGGACCCAAAAAAATAATAAAACAAGACCTAATCAGAGGATAGGGGGTCTCATCATGAGCCAAGCTATTAGGTTCATGGGTATCTAGCAGTATGAGATTTCCACCAACTGGTTACCATGCTAGGGCAGTGACTCTTGGTTGCATGGCCAAGGGAAAGGGGGTCTCATCACGAGCCATCCTTCTAATTTCTGTGAAAGTACTTGTGGTTAACGCTATCAACTTTGGTCACCATGCCAAGGCAGTGTCCCTTGGTTAGTTCTTGAACAAAAAAAAAGGCAAATAAAAAGAATAAAGGCAAGAATGGGCTTGGAAAAAATGCATCCATGACAGGTACAACTCGCCTTCTACAAAGGCACCCACAAGTAACACTTATGCATCCTTGGCCCTCACTACACCCACATGTTTGGACATCCCCTAACCACATCACCTCACTTACATGGCTTGGATGAGATATTTCTAGAAACTTTCCTTTTCTTATGGACACTAGCCCAATAGGATGCATTGACCTTTACTCCAATCTTGTATTGCAGGTTTTTGTAATGTCTTTGCGATATTGACTGATGTATTAGGGGTTTTATGCATATGTTTAATAATATTGATGATGAGATGTGATTGACATTGCTATGATCCCTGTGACTGATGAGCCCATGGAGGGTGTAGCTTTTGATGTGCAGGACCATGCCCGATGGACAGGTACCATTTGGACCAGTACACATGGGGAGATGACTAGTTCAGACCTCCATGGGGCTAAAGAGCCCACCAGATGGATGTTGAGACCCCATCAAGGGGCAGAGACATGACAAAGCTTGATCAGGGGTTTTGCACCTGAAAATAAGAGGACGTCCCTACAGAGATACTCCGACAGGACTAGACCTAGGGGGAATGACCCCTTTTCAGTGGAACGCTAGCCTTGGAAGGCTTAGGACGTCCCCATCTTCACCATGACGTCATCCAGCTTCATGGACACTTTTGGAGGCAAACTGGGCAACAGTGGCACATGTGGCATGTTGGAGAGGCCCCTGGGGGGCTAACGTTTTGCTCATGGATGTCTCATTTTCCCTAGAAAGGGCTAGCGCCTCCCTTGAAGGGGATTTTACTCTCTTTGCAGCTCAATTAGGGTTTTAATTTGACAATTTAATGTAAAAATAGTATTATTTTGGTATTATGGCCTTGTCGGCCTTTTTATGACCTAAAAAGTAAAATTAGGTCAATGATACACTATATATTGAGGGTTTTGACTCTCATTTTATCATAAAAAAAATTCACTCACTCATAGTGAGGTCTGATTTTTAGCACCCTATTGGGGTTTTTGGCTGAACTAAGTGATGCACACTTATTGAAGGAAGATATTTTTTGGCATTTATGGTGTTTCTCTTGAAGAAAGGTGTTACAACTAGGGTTTGCATGGTTATTTCTTCATGAATTGTAAGTGTTTCTTCTGCAAAACTTCTTATTGAATGGTTGTAGTTTAAATTTCTTGCATATTTCTTATAAATTTTCTAAATCAAAACCCTAGGTGACAAGCACACAAGTAGGTCCTTGTCTCATGTCCCCTGATAGAGAAACCTTTAGCCATTGAAAGAGAGGAAGAGAGCCTAGCCATAGCTACACTCCTTGTTTCTCTTTACCCTGTGCTAGCTGTACCTTTTAGAATCCAAGAGGAGGAAGACGTCCCAGGCCTAGGTTATCTACACTTAGGGTCATTTTTCCTTTAGTGTTTGATGAAAGATCCTTGTTGTAGAAACACTCTCCCTCATTAAGCCCTCTTGTCTTGATTTTGTGCTTCATATGAGCTAGCCATTTGTCGGGAAGGAGAGAGCATGAGGCCTTGATTTTGCAACACTGGAGTGCGCCTCTCTCCCCTAGGGTTCTATTTTTGAGGCCCTGCTTTAGCAACACCTTGAAACCTTTTCCTCTAGTCCTTTAAAATCTCGTCTCCTTCAACCTATGCGTCCTTCACTTATTGACTCCATTCTACCCTAAGGCACTGATCCCAAGACCTCCAGCGTTGAAGTAAGACTTTGATCCAAACACTCTCAAAACTTGAATTTAAAACCCTAACTGCACTAACCCTAACCTACTAACCCTAAGTTATTGATGTCACTCTTGGTTATTTCATCTCAATGCAGGAACATTTTACTCTGTGAGCAATTGGATGGTTGTTGAAGGCATTAATTGAGTTAAAAAGTGATTTGTTATATTGAATGTTGTATCATTCTAGTATTTATTGGTGAAGTGACATTACTGCTATTGCTATTTTGTAAACATTGACTTCGTCAACATTTACTTTTAAACTGCTCATATTGAATACCAGATAGTCTTTAATAT